>CM073129.1:26719249-26999249 GCA_037039145.1 Fundulus diaphanus | reverse complement strand
TGTCCTCCCTCCCTTTTTGTGCCCCAGTCTTCCTTCCTTCCTTCCTTCCTTCCTTCCTTCCTTCCTTCCTTCCTTCCTTCCTTCCTTCCTGTTTCTGGTTTCCTTCCTTCCTTCTGTCCTTGTTCTTGTCTTGTTCTTTGCATCCTTCCTTCCTTGTGTTTTACATCCCCTCCTTTGTTTCCTTGTGTACCTCTTTTCTTCCACTCATCCATCCATCCATCCATCCATCCATCCATCCATCCATCCATCCATCCATCCATCCATCCATCCATCCATCCATCCATCCAGTTACTTTCCGGATTTGCAGGTTACATATTAAAAATGTATCTGCTAGGGTTGTCAAAAATATCGATACTCTGAAAAGTATCGATACTCAAACGCTGTATCCGGGTGCAACACTAATTCATGGTATGGATTATGGCTGAACGATTTTGGAAAATAATTTAATTGCAATTTTTTTATCTTAATATTGTGATATAATGCGATTTTTTTCCCCCAGTTTAATTTATCATGTCTTTTTAAACATATACAAACAACAAATCAATCTGGTTCCTCGCCGTGCGGATTAGTTGCTAAAAGGCCCACAGCATCTAAACTCGGAGCAGAAATGATTGCGTTCTGCCTGCGATATATTTCAACCAAAATTGCAATTTTGACTTTTCTCTGCAATAACCACAAGCAACAAAAATGGCCTCTAAATAAAGATGTTTGTAAACAAGGACTATTTAAAACAAGAACTTTTAATGTTTTTATCAATCAGAATATTATTCAGGAGAACAGCTTTTAATTGATTTGGACATCAATCCTTGTTGAACATAAAGTGCAACCAACAAGCAAGTCTATGTATTAAACTGATTGACCACTACCTAATGCTATGTATGATTATATAAACTCTAAAACAAGTAATAAAGTTAGATTATCTCACTGATTATCCATGTGGAGGTAAACCCACTTAATAAGCATGTTACTGACACCTAAAGGACGCGTCTGATTCACTAATTGTTACATAGCCAAAAATTGCAGATCTCTGTGATTTGGAAATTGCGTTTTTTTAAATCCCGATTATATTGAAAATGCGATTAATTGTGCAGCCCTAGTATTGATACTAAATATTTTAGCATCGGAGGCAAATGAAGAAGGGAAACCCAAAGATCTTGACAAGCCTCTGCAGCAGCAGCACAACAAACTTCTCAAGTACCGACACCCTGTTCTTCATGATGAATTCCTACAGGTTAATAAATTAAAGTTACATTCATAATTTAATTTAATACATTAAAGATATTACTGATGTTAGTGCGACCGGTGGTCCGCATTTATGTTGCGTGATTAGCTGTGGCAAGCATGCTACTGGGCTTGTGTTATATTTGGGTTATTTATTTAACATTTATTTGCACTCATTTAAAGCATGTTCCATGTAAAGAGCCTTGAGATGACGTGTTGTGAATTGCCGCTATATAAATAAAATTATATAAAAAAAAGTTTTTCATGTTACTAAAATATTTTTTATGCTTTTAATTATTTTATTTTATTTCATCCCCGTGGTGTCGAGTATATCGACTATTTTCCTGGAGTATCCACATCGAGTTTGAACTTTTAGTATCGCGACAACCCTAGTATCTGCTGTAGGGAGACATGCCATAAGCTCCTGGGGACCTCCTGTTTTAAAAGGAATGCTAAGGATTAAGAAAGATGGTTCTTCAAATGAAAAACTGCAGGAACCCTGTTTGTCGGAGCGTTGGGATTGTGGTATCTGGGCTGGTGTGGCTGGAAGCAGTGGAAGTTAAACTCATTGCTGCTGAAGGAATGGGAGCACTCCTCTGCTAAGGTCCTGCTGTGGTCCCCCTCCTCCTATGGCGAAGGCTACATCTACGCACCCAGCATGCACTTCAGTCTTTAAAACCCATCCCCCACACACGCACCCTCTCCTCCCTCCCCTCTTCACCTCTCCACTTGAGCGAGGAGACCCAGTTCCAACAGCACAAAATGGCAGCAACGTTTAACAATCCCCAAAGACCATGGAGGACCCAGAAGGTCCGCTTCAACCCTGTTTCCTCCTCGTAATATCTCCCCGAGCTCCAATCTTTCCCCCTTTTTTTTTTTCATTCAAACAGCAAATTCTAAGGCGCTAACTTTGCTTTAACTTTTGAAATTCATGGAGTTTTGCCTTGTAGTCGCTTTCAGAGAAATGCCCCGAAGGGGTGGCAGACTTTTACTGCCCAGAATTAATTCAAAATGTGCTTTTGACGTCGGAAGAATAAGCTGCCACGCTGTCTGTAAATGATTAAAGTAGATCCCCGTCCCCCACCACCCTCCTCCACCGCCACATCCTATCTTTTTCACTCTCGATCTCGCTCTTCTTTGTGCCTGTTGACGTGCTCATGGACGCAGACACGGAGATTTGCCTCCTCTAAATGAATTTGCCGCCAAGGTGAGGGGACACTAAACCCTAATTCCCCCGATTTGACTCCTCCGAAACATGTCAGCTCCTTCAGATTAGTCTCTTTTGTTCTCTCTCTCTCTCCCTTCCTACCCCTCCTCCCTTACCAACTTCTCGCTGTCTCTTATGCAGCCTGTGTTCCTCACAGATCACACAATAGGGCTGATGGATATTTTCATTCATGTTATCTTGTAAATGACTTCCAGGGATGCTGTAAAGGAGGAACTTGAGGGGGTTGCGGGCAGGAAGAGGCCAGTAGTAAGAGAGAGGGAGATATATAATGCCTTACTCCAACACAGGGTGGGCGATAACCACCCCCCCCTCGTCCCCCCGTCCGTTAGAACAGCTCATTCAGCTCGCAGCAGATAACAAGCCCACCCTGGGGTCGCTGCACACATGCACACACATTTAAAAAAAACAAAGCCCATGATGTCAGGGATGCTCTTGTACACGCCAGCACCTCTACAAACGGTATCTTGGGTGTCAGGGCCATTTAATATCCCCCTCCTCTTCCTCTGCGAGCGGTAAGATAAACCACAGCCAGATCGATAGCTGTGTTGACACAAACAAATAAATAACAGATGATGGCAGTGTCAGTCATTGAGAGGAGGAGGAGGAGGAGGAGGAGGGAAAGGTAGCTGCAGATCTTTTGTTAGTTCCTCCGCATCAAAACCGCTCAGCGTGTGTTTTTGGTGAGATGAGCACCAGCAGTTTGTGTTGTCAGTGCAAATCTTACCTCTGTTGGCTGTCTTTGAATCGGGAGCTTACAAAGCTGCAAACAAGTGCTGCAACTGCAACTCTGAGCTTGTTTGATCAATGTTGAATCAATAGAAAGGCAAGATATAAAGCTCGTATTTTTTGGACTATACCTTTTTCATAGTTTGGCCAATTCTGCGACTTGTATATCAAATTTAGATGGTAATTCACCTTGACCAGCATGAACCAAGGAGTAAACGTTACCGTCTATAGCCACAAGCCGGCTCGCTAGGCTTGTGACTATCTTGCTCCTCTACCACTTAAAATAGGGTGACCGTCCCTGATTTCCGGGGACTGACCCCGTTTTGGATGACCTGTTCTCGGCAAAAGCTGTTCCTGGAAATGTCCCCGATTTCAGTTAATTATGATGGAGTAAAAGAAAGGTTATTGCAACAAGAAGTATTTACCCGGTCCTGCTACTGTCCTGACGTAGTAGATAGAAGAGCTGAGCCGAACACGCCTTCCCCGCCCCGTCGGCAGGTCATACAAAACAAACCAACCCAGACAGAGATTCTCAGCCGAATCAGAGACGTCCCTGGTTCTCATTAGAGAAATCCGGTCACCTTACCTTAGAAATGAATTGAAACATTAGCTTACAGACAACAGACTGAACACATGTTTGTATGTAGTTTTGCTGTTTCAGTCTGCATTCACGCAGGGCAGCGTTGCGTGGTGCATCCTGTTACTTTCCATGAAGCTAATAACAGCTAGCGCTAGCTTACAGGTCTGTTGTCCGGGCGGGTTACAGCTTCCCTGATGCACTTCAGCTTTATGTCGCTCAGAAACATCCGTGTCGTACTGTTAGCTTAGCACGTAGCACCGCTACGCTTACAGTCTAATTTAGATGTAATTTTGACAACTTTCAGCACAACGGGCTGCTGGGTGAAACCTTGCTGGTCGGAGTTGCTGATTTAACCCATTCATCCTCCCAGGTATGCTCCATGTTATTCAGCCGGTTGTGGATGCAGCTGTATAATTTAATAAATTGCCTTACCAGATTAATTGTCAGTTTTTAGTCTTGGATTGTGTGAAATAAATGTCTAAATAAATCCGGTGCGAGTTATATATGTTTTTTCTTCCTCTTTTAATTCTTTTTCTGGGTTTTTTGTAGCACTAGTGGCTCGTTCTTTTTTTTTTTTTTTTTTTTTAAGTAGGCTGACAGGAAAGGGGGGTTTGAGGGGGGGGGGGACACGCGGTAAAGGACCTCAGGCTGGAATCGAACCCAGGTCAGCCGCGTCGAGGACTAAGGCCTCCATACATGGGTCGTGCTCACTACCCCTGTGCCATCGGAGCGCGCCCCTTTTCCTCTTTATGACGCATTTTTTGACTGATGCGACGTATGCTCTGGAGGGACTTATAGTTAAAAAATACGGTAGATGTTTCTTTGCCTCAGATTGGGCCGGGGGATTTGTCTTTCCTCACAGTTTGGTTCCATGCCTGTAATATTAGTGCCTTGAAAGGCCTGCTCCAGGCTTAGCCATCTCCTCCTCCTCCTCCTCCTCCTCCTCTTATTTCCTCCTCAACAGAAGTGGCAGCGTGTTTCCGTCTTCTGCAGCGTGAATGTTTTTGTTAAGGAGATGAGAGTTCACGACCTGGCCCTACCGCCAGTCACATTTAATTCAACAACACAGCCAGCTCTTCTCACTCAGTGCCACAGGGCTGCAGCCGACATCACTAAGCACCTTTTAAAAAATGGACGAGGGACAGAGGAGGTTTTTTTGTTTCGTTCCATTACAAAGCTAATCACGCACATTGTCGCACATCCTTTAATATAAATGTATTATGCTATAAAATCGTTTTAAGCTCTTGCTGTTTTTTTTGAGTGAAATATCTCTGGTGGTTGTACTTAATGCATCATATTGCTTTTTCTATGATATGTGGGAGAGAGCAAGCTGGTCTGGGTGACAAAGAAAAAAGACACATTTAGGGCATCGCCTTGTAAAAAATCTAAAGTAAAAGCAATTCATCTTTAATTGCAGGGGCGTTGTCTGGACTTGAAAATCTGAGAATGATCCAACCTTTCATTTGAGTACGTTTAATCAGTGGGGGGAAAAAAGTAAGTCAAAAGTCACAAGTACCAGACTTATTGGTACCATTAAAAATCCTCTTTACTATAAATAAGCGAAAGCGGTTTTTGTAACGTAAGCTTTACTGTTTTAAGTTGATCTGAGTGTCTAGGAACATCTAATCAGTAATTCATTATTGCCTCGTTAGAGTCCATGGTGATAAATATGGAGTCTTTACATAGAATGAGATTTAAATTAAAATCTGGAGGCTTCTGACACAAACATGAAATCACTCCAGGTGGGTCTGACATGAATTAGAGGCTGAATATCAGGACAAATAGCTCCTATCTGTTGCTAAGTGTGGTGGAGACTCCGTGACGCCTCATCCAGAGGCCCTGGGAACCTTGTTGGGGCGCATGGCAGAGAGTCAGTAGGTGTCCTAAGTGCTGCCTGGCTACAAATGGTAGAAATAATTTTATAAAACACAAAAATAAATATTTCTTTTTGTAAAAAGATAAGAAAATCTGCACTTTTGTGGCTCATGAGTACTTTACTAAAAAGTTTTGACAGAGAGAATGTGAATTAAAAGAGAAATGGTCAAAGATCCCCATGGAGAAGACTAAATCTCTGCTCAGACTACCAATAATTGTCACTGGTGATTTGCTTCTACAAAATCACACTATAAAGGGACGAATAAATGAACCTTAATTAAAACTTGGATTTTGCCTCCATGGTTACGGCCATGCAGGGGTGACTCCGGGCGGTGGGGGTGCTGGGTGGGGATGAGGTTAAAGTCAGGGTTGCTCACTGGTGTATAAACGCAGAGGAACAATAACATAATTCCCCTTGAGCGTAATGTTTGCTTTGGAAAGGCAACCTTGTAGCGCTCCAAAAGTCTTTAATCCTATTACTCGCATTCCAATTGAATTTGACTCGAGGAGACAAATGTCTTTTCAGCAGAGGTAACGGCACAAGAAATAATGTATTGCCGAGTGTGGCTGCTTTACATCACGAAAGCTCTGATAAGTGTGAACATCGTCTCTAAAACCTTTTTCCTTTCAATTTCTCACTTGCAGATTGTGTGTACATCGAGAGCCGGCGACCCAATACTCCGTACTTCATTTGTAGCATTCAGGATTTCAAGCTGGTGAGTAGATTTCTCTACGCTTCTCTCCCTCTGCTAACCCGAGATGCGGCACAAACCAATCAAGCTGGGTGTTTAATGGCGGAAAATTGCTCTGAAACAGGAAGCCTGTGCTGCTTGTGGCTGTGGTTTGCATGGAGGCTGGTTTTAAAAATGACTTTTTGTCCCGAGTTTTGTTGCCTGGACGAATATAAAGGCCCACAGGGACTGTGCTTTGAATATTAGCCACGTTTGCAGGCCGCTGCGCGTAGTGTGTAATAATGCTCGTAATGAAAATATAGATGTTTGTAGATGCACTTAATTGATTTAATGAAAGAAACCCTCACCAGTCTTAAATTGATTTTTCTGCAACCTAATGTGGCCAAATTACCTCTTTCCCTGCATAAAGAAAGAAATTAGTTTTTAATTTGCTGCAAGAATGGCTGATTCATCAAGCTCAGTCAGTTTAGCAAGGAGCTGCTTGTTTTCTTAGCAATAGGACACACACACACACACACACACAGAGTTGTAGTTAGTTGTCTTGCACCGTCTTCTTCAAGGGAAGCTGCATGTTAGCTCACCACAACAGATTAGTCTTTGTTGTCGCAGATGAAAGACGGTGCATTATTTTTGGAGAGATGCAGATACTTTGCTTCACCGACACACGAGTCATAAATATTTCACAGCCTCGTGCCGATCATGCAGAAACTCTTTCAAGTGATACGCGGTGTGTGTGATCTCGGTTAGCTTTCCTGTTCCCCTGTGTTTTATCACCATCTGTAATAATGTTCTTGTTTTTTTTTGTTTTTTTTGTGTGTGTGTGTGTCGGCTGTTTTCCTGAGCGATCAGGATCTTCTTGACAGCTGAGATTTTCACCAAGTGTATCTTTATGAGCGAAACCTGAAATCACACGTCCAGATTTGTTGGTTTTTAATTGTTCTCTTGCGTGATGATTTTGGTCAGGTTTTTGTGGTTATGCAACTGTCTTTTTAAGCTCAAAAATAAGCGGAATAGCTTATTGAATCGGTTATGTTGCCAGATGAAAACAGGGCTATGCTTTCTGGAGGGATCATTGATCGGCTGGCTGGCTGTCTGAGCAAAGCACCCAAGGGCCAAATAGTCAAACTTAACCAACTCAACAAATTCTGCCCTTATGAAAGAAGAAAGTTTGCCCTAAGCCATACAGGGGGCCACATTAAGCATGTGATAGAAGGTGCTCTAATCCAGGGGTTCCCAAAGTGCGGGTCTTGAGATGATCTGATGCTAATGTTCTAAAAAGATTTAGCATTGTCTTATGTGTGAAACAAATTTCACAGTATAACTTTACAAGATGCTCCACCTTTCTCATCTTAACACAGGTGGAAGGCTGCACTATCTTGTAAGGGGTTTTGCAAAAAATTCTGACTTTATTCTTGTGATTTTACAATTTTATTCTCACAATTTCCCAAGAGAAAAAAAGAAAGGTCCCACTCGCCAAAATGGGGTCGCCAGCCTCAGGTAGTTATTTAGGGGGTCTCAGGCTGACAGGTTTGAGAACCACTGCTCTCACCAAATCTGACATACATGCCAAAGATTATGCTTTATGTAAAACCAACATTCGCAGATTGCGCCCAACACAGAACATCACAAAAACGAACACCATGCCCATTGGAAAACACGGTGGTGGCAGCATCATGCTATGGGAATGCTTTTCTGCTATAGGAACCAGTAAGCTGATGTCTGCGTAGCGCCATCTATCCCCCCCCCCCTCCCCATAACCAGAGCAATCATATGAAATCTCAATCAAATACATAAGAGTTTTTGGGTTTTAATGTGAGCAAAGCGTCAACAGGTTTGCTAGGCGCTGGGCCAGGTCGTGTTCTGCCGGTCAGGCCCAGTGAGGTGTGCATGTTTTAGACGCTCTTTTGTCAATGAAGGGCAGTTGTTGAGCGTACCGGAGGGTTTAGGATTTACAGCCAGCTCCCCACAGCAGCGTGGCTTTAAGCGGATTGTAGCTAGAAAGCGCTGAGGATTGCGAAATGCCCCTTTACTCTCACACATACAGTTCGGCCTGAAAAGAGCTACGCACCTGCACCTTGGTTAAAGGGGGCGCGGAGAGGTCCGGGGGCAGTTAGAGGTAATTGTCCAGAGAGCGAGAGAGAGACAGAAAACTGGCTGCATTAGCTGACCTCTCCCTTCAACTCTCTGTATCTGTCTCTCTGTGACTCCCTCCCCCAGTCCATCTGTAATTAATGACCAGCCATCTGCATGCTTCACTGTGTACGAGCACACTACACTCTTGTCCTCCTATGTTAAAACAACGAGCCCCGCTGGCTTTTTAAACAAGTACAGTGTTTTTCAGTGAGTCCACTTTGTCACAGGGCGACAAATCACCAAAAAAAAAAAGGCCCGCTGCTATTCTGGGTGCTGTAAAAAAACAACAACTGGGATTATATGAAAAGAAAAGACAGAACGAACTATTTAGTGAAATATAATGAGTGAGGTTATGGTGCACATCCTTGTAATGATGCATTGAAAAACAAGCAACATAATAACCACCATTCTCTTTTTTTTCTCCCTCATCTCCTCCTGCCTCTTTGTCCTTCCTCCACCTGTTCTTGCTTCACAAATTATTGATCCCCCCCACCCCCCACCCCCCGCCATTCATGGTGTAACAGGGCTTCAGAGGCACAGCGTAGAACAACATCATTTTATTGGTGCTATACCAAACAAGCCCCATCAATATTACCCTTCTCGCAGCCATCTCCATTTTCTTGCCAATCTGATCCAGTCTTTAAGCCGACAGTGTCACTTGTGTTCTTTATCTAATGACCTGTGAATCCAATTAGTGCTGTGTATAAACCATGAATGCAGCCATCCCCGCGCCGTGTGCTGCAAGAACTGGCTGCCCTCTTCTGCTCGTCGTTGAATGTGCGATTTCTTTCAGAAATGCACAGAGTAGATCTTCTGTACAGAAACTCCCACTTTCGGCAATAACGCATGCAAAAAAAGACGAAACAAAGAGAGATTGGAGGGGAGGAACAAAATCAATTCTTAGATCATGATTGGGGTCATCCTTGACTTGGAGGACAATCATTTTCCTTCGCTTGTTTACTCAACAGTGGCAGCCGCGGTGCCCACTGCAACCTCTCTGACTTATTGATCCGGTCATATAGATTTCACCCTCCTGCCTTCCTCCTAACATGTCTGCTCCGCCACAAAGAAGACCGTTGGACAGCTAACGCACTGAATTTATACTCAAATAAATGTATTTCGCCAAATGCTGACCCTCAAATCTCAGCCTATATTTAAAAAAAATATGAAGTAAGCAAAGGTTTAATGTCTTAAACATAGCATTAGTTAAAGTTTTCCTGTTGTTATTGTTGTCCGTATTACCGATCCAGGTTATCAGACGTTTGTCTTATTTACCAAATCCCACACCCAGACCTCATTAAAATCCTAAAACCTGTATCATGTGTATCTTTGGAAAAACTCGGATTAAAAGTGCAATAAAACAATGCTACAATTGATCAGAATCACACCATCCTGTTGATGACGTTTAAACACTTTAAATACTCTTGCTATGTCAAAGGAGTCGTCAATGTGGGTAAATATCGCTTATGGGCCAGAAGAGCAGAATTAGTATTATGTTTTTTTATGTGGGTGCGTCCCCAGCTTGACGTGGGCGTTGTGAGCACAGGCTCCTTCACACAATAAAGCAGCTGCTTGATCAACAGTCGGCAGCCACATCTTTCCTCTGACCCTGACGTCACCGATCAATCTTCCTTTTCTTACCTTAACCGGCTCCTCTGTCTCCATTTCTCTCACTCTCATCCATCTGTCTCTACACCTCATCCCTCCCTTCTCCCCTCTCCTCCTTATCTGTTGTCACTCACCTCCCTCCCTCCCTCCCTCCCTCCCTCTCATCCTGTGTTGGGAGTCATTGTGTCCATGTCCTCGACGCTCATTGACCCTCCTACCTCCCTCTCTGCTTGTAGCTAACCTCATTTGCTGTTATTGGCCAAGTCAGCTGTGTTCTGTCCTCCCTCCCCCCTTTTCTTCGTCACATCCTTCTCTCTCTGTTTCCTCCCAGCTTCTCTGTCTAACCCCCCCCCCCCCCTTCCTCTTTCACTAATGGAGTGATTGCAGCATTTCATCCCTCTGGGATCGAGGTGGATTGAGGAGCCTAGTACACCATCATACGCCATCACACACCCACACACATTCACTCTCCCACTGTGAGCCCACCACACACACACACACACACACACGCACACACTCCCAGGAATCTCCACCCAAGGATCTTCCTGCTTCTGGACATTTAATTAGAGCCACGCACAATGCAATTATCTCGCCACAAGTCCATCTCGTATGTTGTAGGTCTGAGCAGCTCGGGGAGACGGAGGATGTTCTTCGTCACGTGGCCGGCGTGTAACGTTTGTGCACGTTGAATTTGGTCTTTGTTTTATCTGTTTAATCAGGCTGTATTGTTTGTTTATAGCTGACAGAGACGTGCGTTCCTTCCACTGTAAAGCATGTTTCTGCAAACGTGCGAAACGCGCCGCGCTCTGTATTATGCGTTCTGCACTAGGAGGAACGCAGCTCGTCTCTGGTTTTAGCTCGTTTGCTTGCGTCGGTCTAATTTATGAGACGCGTAGCAACAAAAAGGCTGCTCATAAGTCATAATTCATGCTGGGGGTTTGGCTGTTTATCTTACAGGCAAGATTTGTGGAAGGGGATTTGGCTGTCCCCTAAATGTCTAATAATCAGTGACGTCTGGCTAAAGGATCGGTTTTAATTGATGTCATCCTTTGCCAGCTTTTGTTTTGGCTTCTTTGATTTGCCTTTTATTACTAGAGATGCAACAAACTGACCAGCATTGATTTCCACGATAGTTGCTTTTTGAAGTCTAAGGAGTATAACACAGAAGAGACAAAATGCTGTTGTTTTTTAATAATAAAGGTAGTACTGTAGTTTGGAATGCAGCAGAAAAGAAGGGAGTCAACATATCTTCCCCCTTTGTGCGTCAAACCCTGGGTTTTTACTGTACTTATGTGTAGACTGGAAATCATCTGAGTTCTTAGTTTCGATGCATTTAATGAAAGGGGAAAAATCCTGTTTTTCAGTATTTGATCTGCAGGTCATGGATTGTAGCCATCGGCATTTGCTCCTTCCAAACCCAAACCACTCAAATAAATCTTTATTATTCTGAGGGGCTCCGTAAAGATAAAAGTTGGAACTGGATTTATGTTGTAACTTGTGTAAAGCACTTTGTTTCCTTTTCAAAAATTCATTTATGAAGAGACTTATTAGATTTACTGTAACATGTGTTTTGTAAAATAAAATCAACATTTGTGAATCATTTTTCTTCACCCGAGCACCTAACTGGCTGTTTTTGCAGATAGACTTGAAACCTAAACAAGACCCAGAATACAGGCGCAATTGTAAGAGCTGAGTAAAGATAACATGGCGGCATGCTTTTAAACATGTTTCCCTGGTTTCTTGTGTGCAGCCTGGACTACGCTTGGGGCCCTCACTGCTGCTAGGGGATGCCGGGAATATAAAAAACGGTTACGCCAAGGTATAAGCTCAAGCTCTTTAGGGCGTAGTTGCATTGCTCGAACCCTCCTCCACCTGTTGCTGCGCACTTCAGTCGGAGGGCGGAAAGATGGCTGTGATTATTTACTGACAAGAAAGACCGTTTTGGCTGTTTGGAGATATTTGCATAAAACACCAACAGGCTTGTCATGTGGAGTAAATGATGCCACTCATCACTCTTATTATGCTATCGTTATTTTAAAACCACGGTTCAAAAGCTGAATGCCGTATATGTCTGTTATGCAGCTGAATGCATGTAGGCTACCGGAGCAGATGGCCTTACTGATTCCAGCTTGTTAAGATGCTAAAGCGCTTTCTGCACAATAAGCACCTGATAACAATCAAACTGCTGCATTTTGACTCAGGGTTCTCATACAGGGAGAATCTCCTGCCGGCTAACGCCTCATCCGGACATATATTCACCGCCGTGGTTGTAAACGCGCTGGTGTATGTTCGCTGTCATGTCACAACCTGTATGGTTTTGCATGTCACACGTTGCCCATCAACTGGAAATCATAGTTTCCACCACTGAGCTGGAGCTCGTCATACCGCCCTGGAAAAAAAAGCCACCTATTCAAAGCCCCATAATTAAAAATGTTTGATAAAGATGCAAATATATGTGCATAAATATGCATTCTTAACATGAGCAGCTATTAGTTTTTCAGCAGACCTTGACTTACAGGCCTAATGGAATCCAAAGTGCTTTGAATTAGCTTAACAATGAAATCCACAGGCTAATTAACTTCTGTCCATCACGCACTCAGATCAATGAAAACATTTCACTTGATGTGCGTTTGCTGTCGAGTAAGTCCTCTCTGTCCATCTTTCCATGGTCTGGTCTCTCCCTTTATTCACAGTAGCAGAGTCAGTGGTCTGTGATGATGCATGCTGCAGGAACTCAGTGGATGTGACAGTCCTGGACCGGAAAGCTCAGCTTCTGTACTGAGACTAAAGAGTCTCCCATTGCTGCCGAGGCACCGAGATGATGGGAGCTGGATGACTAGACAGTTGTGGCTTCACTCTTTGTCACTGCCTAGAAGCTGGAGTTTCCCCTCTTTATCTTCCCATTTCTCCCCCCCACCCCCCTCGTGACCACCCTTCCACCCGAGCCCCCCACCCCCCACCCCCACCCCACCCAACCAACCACCCAGCCAACATTTGAAATGCAATTATGGATCAGTGAGCACCACCATCAGTCGCGCTTCTTGTTAATATTTATCAAGTAGAGCAGCAGCCGCTGCCATCTCCTGAGAGCGGGGCGCTCCAGTCATTAGAGGCTATTTTCTGCGCGCGTGTATTTGTGTTCGCTTCATTCCCTCATTCCAGAGTCCACTCAGCTGCTGGGAGCGAGCTGGTACATTTCACAGGCATGAACATGTGGAGATGTGGGCATACACAGTTGTGTGTGTGTTGCTGTCTTAAGTGCCTGCCTGTCTTTGTGCACTCTGTGAGGAAGCGGCTCTGACAAGGGCATCTAGCTGTCTATAGACGGGTCTGGTCAGGCAAGCTGGCTGCCAGCTGTTTGATCGAAGCATCCGTGTTTGCCTCTGAGTAGCAGCCCTAATGCTGTAAGAACCAAGGCACAACAGCCAGTAAACACTCAATGTCCCTTGATGGTTGGACTGGGCAATATGGACTTAACATTTTATCACGATATATCACGATAAAATCGACCATAAAAGATTATTTACAGCTTCTTGCAGCTTTTTAGCTAACTGCGTGGCTCTGAGTGCATATCAGTTAGCCCAATAAATGTAAATATTGTGCTTAAAAAACATTTAATAGTGTAATATATGATAAAACAAAATTTGACATGCGTGTCATCAGGACACTAGTTATATAAACGAGTGTCATTTTTATCAGCAAACAGCACAAAGCAACTGCATTTAGATTTTTTTTTATTTATTGTTGTTTATGGCGATCTGAAGAAAATAGCAAAAATAACAATAGTGGCTTTTTTGGGGGTTTTCAACACCACTAGTTGGAATTTACCGTTATCACAATAAACTTGAATTCTTATCAGGATAAGAAATTTTCCGCGATAACGATAAAAACGATGGGATAAAAGCCCAACCCGACTTGATGGATACCTGTATTCAAACTGACCTGAGATCAGAGCTTTTATGCCAAATTTAAGCCTCTTAACTGCCACGTTTGGGCTTGGTAATTAATAAGAGTCTATTTACTATTAGAGCAAACAGATTTTAAAAAAAAATTACTAAGTTTTGAGAATGTATTAATAGCACTTCAACTATTTCACATTGTCACGTTAAAACCAAACAGAGCAATGTGTTTTATTGGGATTGAATGCAGTTGGCCCAAAAGAGCACATGACTGTAAGGTGGAAGGAGGATAATAAATGGTTTAAAGATGTTTAATCTGCAAATCTAATTCTGAGCACTGTGGTGTGCATTCGCTCCAATACCCCTACATAAACATCCAGTTCAACCAGCTGCCTTCAGAAGCCACCTCTGAGTAAAACGAGTCCACCTCCATCTAATCCAATCTGAGTATAAATCCAGCTGAAGGGTGAAGGCCTCAGAGGTTTGCTGCAGGACAAGAACAGCAACACGGAGGCCAAGGAACACAGCAGACAGGTCAGGGAGGAAGTTTTAGAGATATTTGAAGCAAGTTAGTCAAGCAAATGTTGGTCGTCTCCATGAAATCCCATTAAAATAAACCATTTGTGTTTGTAATCTCTCAAAGTGCATGATTGCTTTGGCGCTGTATTTGACAAATAAAGTAATAAGTTGAGGCTATAAGTTTTTATTTTTATTTTAAGGTGACCTTCCTCACAATGTCACATTAGATTGCTACTCCTCTATGAGGTTTAATCCAGCCTTTTCCCCCATTCTCCCTTCTTCCGTCTCTCCACACTTGAATTTTCACTGAGGTGAAGCCTTTAATCCATTCTTTGTAATAACATTAGGTCATTTAGCCGAGGTGGCGGGGTCACAAGCTGCAGCAGCTGCTGTTTCTGTGCAAACACGCTTTAAAGCAGTCACGGCCTGCAACACGGCGGAGTATTAGTCCTACTCTGGTGTCAGTTTGCATGCTTGGATCAGTGCTCAGTTTAAACAGAGACAGACATGCATCTCTCAGACAGCTCCAGAACTGTGTCTCTTCAGGGAGGCAGGTGAGATTGATTGTCAACATGTGCACGGTGATAAATTAATAAAGCAGCCAAAGTTGAGCTAACCCATTTCAGACCCAGATAGAGCCGCGTTCAGCCCTCCTAGTGGGTTGGAAAACTACTCAGCTCTCGCTGCGGCTTCTGGCCGCCTCTTTTTATCTGTTTGGGGCCAAAAACGCTCTTCTTTCTCCTTTTTATGTTGCTATACCTAAATGTTGCTATGGAAACCAGCTGTTCAGCCAATAGGATGGTCTCTTTGTCTCTCGGATAGACTATAGGGCAGAGTGAAATCAGAAGAGTTTTACGTGTTGATTACTTTCCCAGATGGGGAGTGGGTGCAGCCTGCTGACAATGGGTGGGGGGTGGGGAAGGGGGGTTTAGTCATGCTGGGGGGGGGGGGGGGGGGGTGTCATGCAGGCCAGTGGTCGTTTTCACAAGGCTATTTAAAAGCTCAATCAATGGTCACCTCCTCGCTGGTTACTAAATTATTCAACAGAGAAGGCTTTCATCAGATTAGCGGCTTGGCTCGCCAAGATCCACGTTATACTGAAGACCTTGTTGCTGCCATTTAAATACAACTTCCAAGCTCTGCTAAGGCTGGCAAAATAATGTAGCAGAACTTCACATGTTTTCTCTCTAAAGCTTCTCCCGGGGGGAGAATATTCCTTCTCAAAGTTTCCCTCCCAAAGGGGATTCATCAGCCGCTCTCTGTTAAATGTAATGTATCATTGCGTTTTATCTTAAGGGCTTTATACAATCACTCTCTGTTGTGAGTGTAACCCACCGTCTTGTCTGGGTTTCTTTTTTTTTTTACCCATTTCTTTTTGTAATTTAATCAGAGCAATTTGAAGCCGGACTGAACAGAAACCTACATCCTCTGAAATTACCATGAACACAAAGCAAGACTTTTCCTTTCATAATCGCTGAGTATTTGCTAACTCACAACAAACAAGCTTCTGAGGTTGAAAACTATGCCCACTTTACAGACTTTGATCCTACATCTGTGCTTTGTTTCGTGTTCTGTTTGGGTTTTTTTTTTTTTTTTTTATTTAGTTTTGCGAAGGTTCAGCCTAGAAGAGCCGACGCGGCACGGAGACGGTCGTTGGTGTTTGTTGTGGACACGGTGAGAAGATCACACAGACGCTCTGGTCCGGTGACACTTGTTAAATTGGCCGAACAGGCGTTCCTGCAGGAACGTAAAGTGCATTTAAGTGCACTTTGAAGGAGAAAAACACACTTGCACTTTTTCAAACTGGTGTATTTCACATAAGTAAAAGGGACACACGGCTTTCACGCCTTTGTTTTTAATGCTAATTTAAAAGTATGGTGTACAGATATGTTGCCTACACTATGGTGCCCCTTTAAAAGATGCCGGGTAACTAATTGTCTTAATGAAGAGCTGTCGAACGCCTCAGAGGTTTGCCAGAGAGCCTTGGTGAGCAAAGATGGGTTATATTTAAAGGCATCAGAGCAAAGGAGGCTAACAATGCAAGTCACACATTTCTATCTGTAAAAAAAAAAAAAAGGTCGCATTCATGTGCCGCTTGTTGATCTGTCGCACCAAATCCCAGAACAACCCCTTTGGTAAGGCGCTGTAGTTATGACTGGGACGTTGTTCCTTCAGCATTTTTTTTTGTTTTCAGCGTCTCAGTAGCTGCGCTGAGCGTTGCTCTAAAAACATAATTTCCCGTGTCTTCCTCGGTCACCCGGCACTGAGTAAGCAGACACTAAACACATTTGTGTGGACCGGTGACGCTTTAATTGGATTGCCCTCTGCTCTGAAAATGGGAGGCTAATTTTAACCCTCCTCCTAGTCTTCTTCCACATTACCGCTTTTCTTCGGTCGCCTCATTTCCCCCCTCCTCTTTCTCCTCACTCTGCGCCCTCCCCTCCCTCTGTGGAAGTAGATATCTGGCGTGCTTCACCGCTGGTTCTCAGCTCAGCTCGGTGTAATTTCCAGCTTGTCCAATGTGTGACATGCCAATAAAATACGAATGAGAGAGAACAGGAGAGGAGAAGGAAGGGAGGGGTGGAGGCTGCGACGCCGTGGAAGCGGAGATTTACAGTGGTATCGAGTTCACACGCTTCCACCGGGGTCTTATTTTTTCCCTCCTCTCTTTCTCCATTAAAGAACACATGGTGCAAATTAACTCCTGCCAGCAGGGAGAGGAGAGAGGGAAGAAGGGCATCAGTCAAAGAGAGGAGCAGGCAGGAGAGGAGGAATTTTCAGGGATTGCTTGTGAGGTCTGAGGAATGTCTACACCCCTGTACCTTGAACCCGCTGCCTCACACGGCCTTTAAAACAACAGCAACATCCCCACAGGCCGCCGGCCACGGCGGCTCCCCCTGCAGCAGCGCTGCAATCTTATACAGACCCTCTGACATTTTGTACATGTGTTGCAGCTTGACTCCCAGCTCACCCCATCTATCCTCCATCTCTGAATGCTTGTTGATCTAATGCAAGACAACTGGTGCACATGTGCTCACGCTTTGATCAGGAAACGAAGGATCTCTGCGTGTTTAAGGATCACTCATATACGGTTTCTCAAAGCCAAGTCGGCCAGGATGTACATCACGGGGCAAAACTGTCAAACCTCTTGTAATTTCTTTCTGCTCTCCTTGATTCGACCATTTGCTGTGTGTCAGCTTCTCAGCTATGTGCCGTTCGCAGCTGCGTTGGGTTCTGTTTTGTGCGTCAGAGTGTTTTTGATTGGCTGCTACGACGGCTTAAACGAACGCACGGTACAGTTTTCAGTTTTGCCAAAAACGATCGGAACCAGCGTATCGTTTTTCTTCCAGCTTAAGTTTGTGGTTGTAGCGAAACGACGTTATTAAAGTTGGAAACGTCAAAGTGGGCTACTTTCTCAAGGCACCTAATGAACCAAGAGGCTTAAGATGGGATTTGAAAATCATTTGTTGCCTAGGTCGTCCATGTAAAGACTCGCTCCTCCCTTGATTTTAGAGATGGACGAATCACCTTTCGTCTCTCTGACTCGTAAATCGGCTACGTGCCTGAAAAAGAAAAGTAAAAAGCCTAGAGTAGTTCCTCTGGGAATTATCAGATAAGAAACATTTTTGAAAATGTTTCATGAAGGTAGGTCAAGGCTTGTAAATAACTTAAAAACCTCAAACACCTCGCAAAACAAGTTTGATTCCATATTCTGTGACGTGAGCTGATGCCGGGTCAGTTGTTTTAGAGAAACCAGAAAATCAGGTTGAAATGGTATTTTCCTATTTCAGCAAACAAAACCTAAAAACTGCTTTTCCCTCCAGACACACAGGAGGAGGATTATGTATTTTCCGTGTGGTGCGTCACGTTTCCGCCCGCTGCGGTCGGCGTAGCATGCGCTTTGATGGGCGAGTCTAAATTGTTTTTGCCTGTCTGTCACTGCCAGCGGATCGACTGAGTGAACCACAGCTGCCAGTGCTGGGGGGGGGGGGGGGGGGGCTTCACCACACTCGTGCACACACTTTATTTAGTCTGCGGATAGGTGTCTGAGCTTTTTTTTTTGTTTTCCACAGCGGAGATGGCAGACTTTATTATTCCTTCATTGTGCAGCTCTCATCGCTGTGAACCGTCCTAACCTCTACAATCTCCTCCATCCCCCTCCGCTCTTTGTGAGAACAGAGCTCAAGACCGACTCTCTTTTCTTTCCACTCCTAATCTCTTCTAAACATGATTCCCACTGAGATTCCCCTGCAAACCCTGTTTGTTTTTGTTTTTGCCTCAGTCCTGAAAGTGTGCTACAAAGCAGCATAAACACATCCGTGATGGTAAAGACATTTCCTGCCATCAAAGGGCCGAGCTGCGCTATCCCCCTCAGTAGCTGTATTCATTTCTGCTCCCGCCACGCTCAGATGCTCTTTGTTCCTCTCTTTATAGGAATGTACTTAACAGTTCGGCTGTGTTGTGCTTGGGAACAGAGCCGCCTTTGTTCCAGCGGGCGGTTAACACTTGTATACAGAGCAGGTCGGCATTATTAAGCTCAGTAAAATTAGCTGAACCACTATTTTAATGAAAAGATTTAAAATATGCAGACCTCCCTAAAGTCTCCTTCTCCCTTCTCAAGTCTCTTCTGTCTTGGCCGGTATGTAAAGGCTTCTTTCTGTCTGTTGTGCAGTCATGAAGACAAGCTGCTGCATTTCAGTCTGTATGGAGCTTTATCTGACCCGCTGCTTAAAACGTTTCTGACCCAATTAGCTGCTAAAACAAGCTTAGGGGCGTTTAGATTCTTTTTGAAGCAACAGCAGAGCAGGTTTATTATTCAGTGAAAGAAAAACCTTAACTATTCAAAACGCTTTCCATCAAGCGTAGCAATAACTAGCATTCGAGGTTGTGGGTCTTGATCCGATTGTGTGAACTTGAGGTCGACTACCATGAGCTGTCGAGCGTAATTGTCCAGTTATTGTGAATAGCTTTTATACACGACCCTATAGTTGGAAGTAGTGTTGCGCCAATGCCATTTTTTGGCATTGATACCCGATACCTGGCTGTGCAGTATTGGCCGATACCGATACCATATCGATACCATCTGTTTGAAATTGATGTGTGTGTGTGTATATATATGAAGAACTGCAAACTACTTAGGGTAGTAGAACTTTTTATTGCCTACCTGGAATGGGTGACAACAGTTGAATAAACTTTTGGCTCTGAAAGGTCAAAACAGTGCAACATTCGTGAAATTAACACATGTATAATAGTAAAATTACATTAATAATTGAATAATCTCTTTTAAACCCTGAGTTTTGGCTCTCAAATGCCAAAATAGTGCAACTTTCATGAACTTATATAACATGTATAATACTAGTCGGGAGAGAGAAGGCTGCGTTCAAGTGACATACTAACATCAAAATGGTATCGGTGCCCTATTTGTTGGTACTCGCCGATACCGATGCCACCATTTTAGTGCTGGATCTGGGCCCCGTCCGATACTGGTATCGTATCGGTGCAACACTACTTGGAAGCTATTTTTCTGATCAGTGGAAGCCTTATAATAGATGCTAACACGTAGCACTTATCCAACACCCTTGGTGTGTGGAAGTCGCTACTGTGTGAAGAAAACTCACAGGGCGCCGTTTTAAAAATGAGATCAGAGGAAGAACAGAGATGTAAGGAGTTTGAACGGTGAGACGTGTCTGCGTTTCATTTAGGCTGCAAGTGAGGGAGGGAGAGCAAGAATTATCACAGGGAACAGGAAGGCTGACTGGAGTAGAGGAAAGTGGCCCTGCTTGAGGTTTTAGAAATGTCAGAGTTAAGATGATTGTCAGTATTCGGCCGCAGTGGTTAGCGCTCACGACCCATGTACGGAGGCCTTAGTCCTCGACGTGGCCGACCCAGGTTCGAATCAGACCTGTGGTCCTTTGCCGCATGTCTCTTCCCCTCTCTTCTACCCCCTTTCCTGTCAGCCTACTGTACAAAAAACGAGCCACTAGTGACGTAACCCCCCCCCCAAAAAAAGATGATTGTCAGTATTCTCCAATGAAGGGATCAGCAACCTTTATGATCCTTTTTTTGCCCTCGCTTGAAGAGGCCCCCTACTGCTGTTGAAGGGCGCCGCCATTTTTACCATCGATACTGGACATTTTGGACATTTTAATATGGAGAGACCGAGAGAAAGTTAAGGAAACCTAAACCTACGGTCAGTGGATTTAATACGACTTGGTTAGCTTAATGTTGGGAAGCGGCTTTATTTTTTGTGGTTTTTATTGAAGTCATAATGAACAACATGAATTACAATCAGTCGCCTGACTGTAACATCTTGTTTCAGTCAGAAATGGCAGCACCCTGCGACTGAAGTAGGGTACTGTCTCCTGCTTCTGCTAAACAAAATGTGTCTAGAAAACACAACGCTTTGAGAGATGGAGTTTATAAAGTTTTACTTATATCTACCACAATTTATGGACAATCACGGTTTTTATTTTAGCTTTTAAGACCATGATACCATTGAAGCCTGTACAAAAAAACGTTGATACATTCTCCAGAATAAAACATTAACATGGGAACTTCTTGATAATTTCCTCTTTGTTTTAATAAAATATTTAAACAATGTCAAACAGGAAATGCTGTATACATCAAGATATTGCCCTGTCTGCAAATATAAATTATTAATATTTGTAATTGTGGTCTTATGTCTTCCTGTATTATAGTTCTATTAAAGGACAAGCTTTTCCAGTACCGGTTACAGAAATATGAACTGGCAAACATCTATATCTGCAGATCTAAGTTCACACAAAAACCAGAGTTCAGAACATAATCACTTTATCTTGTAAAATTTCCTCTACTATCTCTTTAAATCGCTCCCCTGGTTTTCTGTCTATTTCTCCGTGTGGGATGTGAGCATCACAAAATATTTTTACACTCCTACAACAGAGGATAGACTAAAAAAAGCACGTTTCTCCTCACGCTTCTCGTTCTGCCTTCACACTCCTCGTCAGGTGAAACGGGGAAATTTAATGTGCAACCCGGTCCGAGTGGCTAATGGAGTTGGTTAATGAGTGCATAGACTCCCTCCATCATGGGGTGGAGGGTGAGGAGGCGCGACGGAGGTGATTGAGACCCTCGTCTCTCCGGGTTCGCTGCACGGAGAGACGGTGACCTCTCGTCCCTTCTTCCCGTAGAGTGGAGTTGTGCAAACATTTACTCACAAACGCTTACCTCATTTCGTCAGCACGCACACCGAGCCAGGGCTCGTGTTTACACTTTTCTTTTTTTTTCTTTTTTTTTATCTGCGGGATTTTGAGAGGGGACAGAGGAAGCTTTCCTTTAAAGCGAGGCTGACTAGTTCCCGGAGGATCACGCTGAAAATAGTCAGGTTCCAGTCACCAGCCGACTCTTCTGTGCATTTCTAGGGATTTCTAGGGATTTCTTATTTACACTGGCCCTAATCAGGAGTTTTGAAAGCAAGATGGTTTCTGACACCAGCTCCGTTTACTGGGAAAGTGAAGGTCCACGCTGCTCTTACTCTCGCCTTTAGTTTCGCCCGTTAACGTTTATACACACCGTGGACCCCCATCCTGACCAACGGCTACCAGCCATATCCTGCAATATCTCTAAAAGCTGCAGCAGCGGGGGCTGTTCTTCTGAGATATGTGTCCTAACAGCCCCGCTCATGTGAGGATTGCCTTCACGCAGCGGCAGCAGCAGCAACTGACCATAATTAGGTGCAAACAGTTTGTCGCCATGCGAAAATGCCACCTAAATGCCAAATGGCAGAGGGGGCGTGTACAATATATGGGACCTGTGGCCTGTTGCTTTCGACTCTCGGCTGGATTGTTGCTGGTGCCAGAGAGAGGTTATACTGAGATAAGTGCCCGCACTCGCTGCATCAGCCCACGCTGGCCTTTGTTAGCTCAACAGCCCAGACTTCTCTTCCAAAACCTTTCATACTTTGTGGCCTATTGTTAGCGGAGCTGGCATATGGTAAACAGCAGAGGGCTGGTTTACTAATTATTACCCTGGTCTGGACAAACGAGGGAACAGCTCTGGCAGCCCCGTACTTTGGCTGTGGACGAGCACAGGCTGAGAGCAGCTTTCCAGTCTTAGAAGAGCAGCTCGTTTGTTTAAAAGGTCAACCTGTAAACACCCTGGGTCTTATTTCAGTTTCATGAGGGTGGGTGGCTAGAATGTTTCGCTGTGAAATGGGGCATCCCTTCAGTGCACCAGGTAGAGGGGGTCAATTATGCCACGTGAAACCAGTTACATGGATGAGCCAGAGGTTTGCTGACCGTTTTTTTTATGCTTAAGCAGGAAGAGCGACTGATTCCAGTTTTATTACATGGTAATAAACTTTATTTACTCTGCTCAGCAAGCACTCTCCCTCCCAGGGTCTTTCTTAAAGCAATGCACTTTTTAAAATCTGCTTATTAATTTGTTGAAAAGTCAAATCTCGACGTGCAGGAGATCAGATCTTACCGTTTTTAGCTATTTGACCTGATGCTGCCTCTTGTATCTTGGCACCTGGCTGATGCTCAAACCTTTTAGCATCTGTAGTTTTAAAATATCGTTACTTTTATAACTGCTAAACCAAAAAAATATCCGTACCTCTGACATTTAGGCTTAAAATTGTATTTATTAAACCAAGACATTTGTTTCTGACAGGACATGAGAACTGCATGTCTCAAGAGATGAGAAAAAAGATTTTTCAGTTTTTCTTTATTAAAAATAACATTAAAAATGATGGATCCTATTCTCAATAATCAGTGGAAAGGCATTACAACAATCGAGCCCTTCATAGTCGCTGAGAAAAATCCTTAATTGCTGAGCAGTTTTTGCTTGTTTCTTCTGGAAGTTTGAAGATTTATCTTTTGTTATGAGGTCAAAGTCTTCTATGTTGTCAGGGCTTCCTGCCGTAAACCCTAATCTTCAGCTTTCTCACATTCTCTACCAGACTGAAGTCAGGATTGTAGCTGGACCTCTCCAGATGTTATTACACCCAGTCAGAGGAAACATGTTGGTAAAAATGTAAAGATTGCATTAAACCTCCAAAAAGGTGTGGCCCCTAAATGTAACGGCAAAGGAAGTCCACCTTAGAGAAAGTTAAGCACAAAACATTAACTGATAAATCGTTTGCTGTCCATTGCGTTGCTTCTGTGGTCATTCGGGAGCAAAAATTGAAAATACAAATGAGATTTATCTCACAGCCCGAGGAGGAAGTGGTTGAATCAGGATCCGACCTTAAGGACACTGCAGCTGTACTCGGAGGATATTTACTCTGTTAGAGTATTTGTATAGTTTTCACACCCATTCCTAGCTTGTTTAAACGAACCGTGTTGACTCGAGCGGCGCTGGCTGATAGCCTTTATCTGGTGGCCGGTGCGACGCCGCTCCTTATAAGGGGCTCGTATTAGCCGCGTGTGCCTCTGCACAGAATCACCAGGTGTCTGGAGTCCACCTGTCAACCTCTCCACCACGGCCCTCTTTAACGCGAGCCTTCAAAAAAAAAAAAAAGAAAAACTACCATAGGAGATCCAGCTTGATGCCAGATGGCTTATGTGTTATGCTAACATGCTGTAACAACCATATTTATTGTGGTAATACGTCACACTAGGCTCGCCTTTTCTTTTTCTTTTCGTTCTCCCTCAAAGACTGAAGAGAAGCAGTGTTTTCTGTGGCTGGTGCTGCAGCCACTGAACTTTATAGCCTTTAAAGTACAGCCGGGCTACATTTCCCCCGCATCTGATGCTTGTGTTTGCTGCACTGTATGTGAGCAGCCTGTGTAATCACTCCTAGCTGGCGGGCCACGGGGAGGGGAGGGGAGGGTGTGTGCGTGGGGGGGGGGGGGGGGGGGGACGGGACTGAGAATCAATGCAGTGGCCTGTGAAGAGTGGAGAGAAAGGAGAAGAAGGTGGAGGAGAAGGCTGATCGATATCTCCCCGGCAGGGTGGGGTAATATCCACTTCACGCAGGGACGCCAAAAAACGGCGAGGACTGTGGCAGAGGAGAAAGAAACGAGAGCGAGGGGAGCGAGAGGAAGGAGGGGCGCCTGTGAAAAGATGCAAATCTCCCTGGCGCCGGTAAACAAGAGGCTCCGTGTCAATCAACCGGCGCATTTAGCATCCCCCCCCCCCCTCCATCATTCCAATGCCTGCCCATTGGTTCAGCCCGTCGACGGGGGGTGTGGCACTTTGACGATAATGTATGGGCTGCCATGGCAATGATGCCCACTGTTGGCGAGCGCTCATCAATAACCACGCCCCGTTGGGCTCCACACGCCGTTAGCCTGCGTGTGCCGGATCGTTCAATCACGGGCCGATCATATCCCTCTTCACACGCAGCCTATTATGCTCATCCACTCTTGGTGAGAGCCGGCTGTAAGGGCCCCCGACTCGGCCCTCCACACGAGGACAGGTGCATGTCAGTCACAGCGAACGGCACAGGATGAGACTCGGCACAGCCGGTCTGGATGTGAAGCGTCTCCCTTCGGTTTGGTTGTTTTCAGGTAGCTTGACCTCCATCAGACCTCCTGCTCATGCCCAGTGCGCGGCGTCTCTCTTGTGCCTGGTTTAACTTCAAAGCCGTGGCCGGGCTGCGCTGAGCGTTGCTGTTCAGAGCTGGGAGACAGGATGTAATGGCGGACAACTGAGCCGTGCTCTGTAAACGGACACTTCCTCCGTGGTGGGGAGGAAGTCCCCGCCAAACCATATGGTCACACTGGGATGCACAGATTATGTGTGCGCATTCCTCTGAATGTGTTCAGACGTTTTTTCCCCTCTCCTCTTAAAACATTTTTTTTTTTTTTAGAAACTGACTCCTCATCTAGACTTGGAGCTTTTGAAAGAAAGCACTAAATGTCTTTGTCTGTAACAAATTCTTTGCCTCACCTACCCGATCCTGGACAATGCTGCTGCTGCACAAAGCAAAAGCATTCAGTTTGCAAGCATGTGTGTGTGTGTGTGTGTGTGTGTGTGTGTGTGTGTGTGTGTGTGTGTGTGTGTGTGCTGAAAGAACACCTTTTGATTTACAGGCAGGCGCAGATAAATGGGAGGAGAAGGCTTTGATGTGCCCGGGTTGCACTGAGTTGAGATGTTTGTGTGCTGTTCAACCTCTTTGTCTCGCGCTCCCTCCTCAGTGGGAGCTCCCTGTGTGTGTGTGTGTGTGTGTTCATGTTTGTGAACGATAACTACTGTGTTTTACACACAGTGCTCATCACCGCTCCAGTGTTTTCCTCTTTTCCACAATTAGCGAGCAATTGTTTACTTAGCCATTTGTGTTTTATGATTTGACGGTTTGGGAAGTTCTGCAGCAAGGGACTGCGTGCAGAGGCCAGCAGTTAAGTCCGCTGGGCTAAAAACATGCATTTACGTTTGTTTTCGGCAACGTCTAGACAATTTTTTTTTTGTGTGTGCGTGCAAAACACACAGCAATATCCAGCTGTACATACTTTAAACAAAGCATTGAGCTCGAACAGATGCATTTTTAATGCAATACAGTGAGATTATCTGCAGCCCCTTGTTTTATTCACAGCATGTCTGCTCAGCAAATACAGAAGAATTTGTCTGTCGCCTCGCCTGTGCTAATTTTAATAATTTATTCACTGGTACGCCCATCTTCTCTTTACCTTCCAGTTTCTATCTTGCGCAAATACATGAGCTTAAAATGAAAGCGCTTTTAATGCGTTATTTTGCCATTCATACCATTACACCAACCAGCACAAACAACACATGGTTTTATTTTATTTGTAAAAGTAAAAACATGCCCTGAAAACCGTAGATTTTCTCTAGGGGTATCAGGCTAAAGGAGGCTACTGGATTAAGCTGCTCTCTATAAGATGTTTCAAGTTTCAGATGCTGCTTTTTAAATATAATAATCATCTCTATTGCCATTGTGACATACAAAATTGTCTATCTGCATTCAGCCCGCCCCCTAGGGAGCAGTGGGCTGCCACTGTGTGACACCCAGGGTGCATTGTGGAGCTAATGGTCTTGCTCAGGGAGCCAGATTTCCAGGCTGTGGGAATTGAACCCAGAACCTCCAAAAGGCAAGCACAATGCAGGAATCCCTAGGCCATAGTAAAAATAAATCCAACACCTTTATTATTTGTTATAAAGGTTTCATGGTCTTCCTTCCAGTTTCTGCACTATTTTGTGTAGCCGTAGCACAGAAGATCCCAGTGTGATGCATTGAGGTTTGTGATGGTAACGTAACAAAAAGTGGAACGGGTTGAGGATAGATGCATGCTTTTCAAGGCCCTGTATGTGTGGATTAATTACATTTGTATTTAAATAAATAGATGTCACGAGTCAACTGCATAAATGGAAACCCAGCGACACCTGTTTGAAAAGAAACTACCAGACATTGTGTTGTTTTTTTTTTGGTAGTAGTTGCAGCTGTCACCTGAAAGACTGTCGTTGTTTTAATCACCCATTAGCTGCACTGATGGCACGGCCCGTCAATGACTCTGTGATCCAAACAGGAGAAGCCTTTCCATTTAGGGATCAAAGATTTCCAAGAAACAAGAACGGGAGTCCATTTTCTTTTATTGAGGCACTTTAGAAATGCCATGACCTTGCAGACTGAGAACTCCCGCCAGCATTATACTAGCTTCGCATTAAGGGAAGTGAAATGTTTTATCACTGTGACTTGAAATTTATTATCAGTTTACACATTTTAAAAACGTATAAAAAAAAAATAAAAGTGGTTTCCTGACACCCTTAACCTCATCCTTAATCATGTCGCAATATGGCAGCCGCCGCCGGCCTAGTCGGAGGGTGGACAGCCCATCTCCCTCCAGCACTGAGCCAGCCTTGTTATTGCAGCTGTGTTGTCTACAATACACCTCTTGTTGCAGCGCGGCAGGGGGCTGCTCCGAGCTTCTGGCCTCTGTGCCCGTGTGTGTGTGCGTGCAATCACATTCTTCTCCAGCTTTCATAGCGCAGCTTCTCTTGAGTGCCATTTTAACTGTGTTCCTGTGAGAGGGGGGGGGGGGGGGAGGCCTGCCCACAACCCCTTTAAAAAATCTCCATGCGTCGGGATAGCGTGTTTCATTTGCATCTTTGCCTATATCCCGTCACACACCGAGGCAGGAAATTTGCATGCGATTATTTGCATATTGTACAAGGCGAGCGTGCTCGACAGACCACCCACCGCTCGGCTGGAGCAGCATCTGGCTGGAACACGGCTTACATGATGTATTACCGATACAGCCGGTGTCATCGCTGGAGACTGACAGACAGGCGAGGTCACCTTCAGACGGAGATGGAGGCGGGGTGAGACGGACGGGGGAGATGGATATCTGTGGGAGCAGATAAAACAGTACAATCACAATTGGTTGAGCTCATCGTGCGTTCTGTATGGCCGCGCGCAACGCTGTCCGTCCGGTTTCACGCTTGGCATTAAGACGGGCGTTTTGCGTGCTTGCACTAACCCGTTCCCCGCTTGTTTTCCTCTATCTGCGGCTGGTTATCGCCGCTCCGTTCCCTCCTGGGTGTCCGTGTTTATATCTATGTTGGCGGAAATGAGCGTCGCCGCCTGTATTAGGTGGATCATAAATGTTACTCCGAATATGTGCGTATCGTGTGCCCCTTCTCCTGGCTGATACTGATTTGCAGTTTTCTTTTCGCCCTGGCTGTTCAAAGGAAGCTCGCACAAAAGAGAAAATAAATTGCTGCGTGTTCTTTGATAGACGCAGTTTTGAATATAACAGAAAATGAAGGAATTACAGGATCATCCTCATGGCTACGTGCATTAAAAGGTGCATTAGATGTGTTTGTAGATGTGTTTTTATTTAGTGAAAGTGTTGGATTGGATGCATGGAATGAATTGGGGGTGGGGGACTAAATGTATTTGATCTGCCGATCATATAAATCATAGTAATTATAATAATACTTGTCTGTGCAACTTTACCCATTCCAATGAAATTTGTCCTCTGCATTTAATCCACTCCTCAGGGCGCAGGGGGCTGCCTCTGTGCAGCGCGCGGGGAGCATTCTGGGGCTAAGGGTCCTGCTCAGGGACCCATGGTGGCAGTCTGCTGGGATTGGAACCGGGGAACTTGCAGCCTTCCCAGGACGCATGCGCCTGGGTGTCGTGAAAATTGTCCAATTCTGATCTCTGGCCGATCGATCGGTGCAACGCTATCAACGGCATGAAAGGGTTTTGGAGCCGTGAACATTTAAAACCCTGGTATAAGTTGGTACTGGTAACCAGCCTGGCCTGCTCTCTACGGTCCTCTGAGGGCCGCACACCTCCTCTAAGATGATGTAGACCAGTGCATTCCTGCCCAGATAAATATGTAAGCTCCTTGTCCACCAGGTCTCTATTATCTCTCACGAAACACAAAAACCTTTCTCTGACTCCCTCCCTTAGCAGATTCAACCTGTCCACCCTTCACACACATACACTGCTCCAAAAACCCACACTCATGACTTTCAGTTCAATTTGTGTGTGTGTGTGTGTGTGTGTGTGTGTGTGTGTGTGTGTGTGTGTGTGTGTGTGTGTGTGTGTGTGTGTGTGTGTGTGTGTGTGTGTGTGTGTGTGTGTTTGTGTCAATTACACTAAGGTGAGACATTGATTAGTATTGCCTAAAGCAAACCTTCTCATTTCCTGTCCGTCTTCACAGCACTCAATCAGCACACAGCTCTATCTTTGCTTTAGCTTTCTCAGGAAGCTGCCACTGGTGGTCGTACACACACGAGGGTTTTGGATTATCTGCCTGGGCAGACATCCAGTATGGCAAATCCACACAGACACCACACACACACACACCCACACACACACACACACACACACACACACACACACACACACACACACACACACACACGGGCTGATATCCTTTCTGCACACACCCTTCTCTGTGAGCATTGCTTTTCTGCAGTGGGCCAGATAGTATTAGAAAGAAGTCTCATTACCTTCTCGCGCTATGATCATAAAATACCAAATGGATAAATAAATAAATAAAAAAAACAGCTGAACAATACAAAGAACGTCAGTGTAAACATTAAACAGTCTGTTTAGGTCCTGGTTCTGACTCATTGCCGTTACCCTGAGACAGGAGACGTGTCCCCTCTTTTGAGAATACCTTACAACACACACATCTACTTTGACAGATGCACTAGGCATGAGACTAGGTATAAAAGAGAGTTGGCTGAAAAGCTGGTAAATGAACGGCTGACGGCAGGAATGACAGCGCTTTCTGGCAGACTCTAACTTTATGTCTTCCTCTGAGGGAAATAGTCATTATTATGATGTAAACACCCAGATATGAATCCTCATAAATGCCTCCATCTGTTCTGGTACGGCCAGCATTCGAAGGCTTTCATGGATCTGAAGTGAGCTTCTATAACCGGCTTGTGGAGCAGAGAGCTCCTTTTTTCCATGAAAAAGTTGGCATTTATACTTGCCCAGGGTTTCCTCTACATGTAATTGATCGCGGCGTACCGCCACGGCAAAATAAAAGCCGGCACACCTTCAGAAGGACGTGTTGTTGTTTTTTGTTTCAAATATATGGTAAAACAATGTAAAGCATATGAGACGTATTTACCCTATATTATGTATGGCTTATATTTGCGCACTTATACTAGCCATCATCCTAGTTTGAAATGAATTTAAAGGAGCAATAAGCAATGTTTTAAATATTTTAGATAGAAAGAACTAAAAAATAATGATGTGAAGAACTAAAGGTAATATTTCAGATGGACTATGGTATGACGTCACACCGCAGCTCCCTGCGTTGTTCTCCAGTCTCTTGTTTACATAGCCTTAGCACGTACGTGCACGTGAACATCTGCCACTCAGGGCTCAGCCCCTCCCTGCCCTAAAATACCACCATCAGAGCAGTGTTGGAGCAACATGGCAGAGAGCACCCCATCAGATCAAAACGTTCTCTTGCTAACAGCATTATAAAGTTATGAGTTACTTACTACTTCACTTGAAATGTTCCTCATAAAGGTGATGCTGTTTTGCCGTGTGTGTGACAAGGACATGCTGAGTTTTGTTTTGGTCTACAGATAGTGCTCACGCGCCACCTAGTGGTGAAATATCGCTTATTGCTCCTTTAAATATCATGAAATGTTAAAATGTGCTTTATTTTGAAAAACCAACACGGCCTGCTCCTTCCTGTCTGGCTGTGAAGCTGCTGGCTACTGTGGCATGCTGCTCTCAGGATGGAAGGAAAGCTAGAGACGACAGTCCAGTGTTGCCCATTTAGCATCTTTGTTGCTATATTTACCGACTTTTCAGACCTAACAATTTTCTTTCAAAAAGCGACTTTTAGCAACTTTTTTTGTTTTAATGGTGACTTTACCGAAAGCACCAGTCCTGTTGTTCTGGAATCACTGTGCTGAGGCAGCAACGTGGGCTGCTTTGAGGGTTCCCACTTCCCTCAGCACTGTCTCACAGGCACACCACAGCTGCTGCTGCCTCGTCACGTAAATGTAGTTTTTAAAGTTGCATTAAAATAATTTCCTGAATTTGATTCACACAGTTTAGTCACTTAATCACCTCGTTCACTTTGTGTGCCTCTGATAGCTGTCTTTTTGATACAGTTTGTTTTATGTATTGTGGATTAATTTAGTCTATTAAGTCATAAATCGTTTTATAAAAGGTTATTTTTAGTTCCAAACACACTTAATTAGTATTTTGTCTTGCAAAAGCTCTCTTACAGCCTGGGTCCCAAATGTATGAACAAATATGCAAATTAGAGGATGACGTTACCCGTTTGTAATTGAAGTTATTGGCCTATAGTCAGAATGCTGTGTATTATAAAACTAACTGTACATATCAGCTCATACCCATTTTAAAACATGATGGTGGCAGCATGGCTGTGATGCTGGTTGGAGATTATAGAAATATGGGTGGAGCTTAGAAATTTTTAATTTTTCAAGAAGACCCATTGGAGATTGCCAAAAAACGTGGGGCTGAGGTTGACTTTCCAACAGGACGTCACGATGCTGAACAATTTCGCTAGGTATACAATAACATGGTTTACATCCAAGGATATTCATATGCTGTGTGGCAGTCAAAATCCTGACCTAAATCCAACAGACACTCTGTGGCAAGACTTTAAAAAATTATGTTCACGTTCAGGGTGTGTTCATACCCGTCACATTTGGTTGGCTTTAAACGGACCAGAGTCTGTTTAAATTTAGAAATAAAATGTTTCCAAAGCTGTGTTGAATGAGCCGCTCTTGTCACTCACAATAATTTAGCAGCTGTAAGAACAAACCCATTTCTGGGTCTGTGCTACGTCCCGCCTTACTCGTTTCTGTTCAATGGGAGCAACGATCGTCATGCGCCTGGCTCTGTTACAGTATGAAAGCAAACGGCACCAGACGAAAAAATAAAGTCCGCTTTTGGTCCGGACCAAACAAGTGGATCACAGGACCTTTCCTGGTGTGAATACACCCTTACTGTTCACCCAGTCCGACTGAGCTTGAGCTGTTTTGCAGAGAGGGATGAGCAGATGCGGTGTGCACATTTGCACGTCACACTATTCAAATTTGTGTTAAACAAACGGAACATAGTGCAACATTTTCCTTCCACGCGACAATTATTTGCTACCTGGTGTTTACCAGTAAAAAAAGTGTATTGCAGTGTGAGGTTGCTAACCTTTGCAAGCACTGCATTTGAATTTGGCCTAAATCACCAAAGACCTTTTGTCAGGTCCCTGATGCCCTTTATTTAATGATCATAATTTCAGAGCATATAGTCTCCCTCCGACTGAAACAGTGCTGCTCTCTTTACCGCCACTTAACTCTTCTTGAGTTTCTTGGCTAAAAACTACCCTGCGGCAGAAGTGTGTTGGAGGCAAAGACAAATATTTGAGTTGGACGCAGCTTAGCTTTTTCATGAAGCGAGTAGTCAACATTAGCGTTCTCAATTCTCACCGCTGTTCACGGTGTCTGGGAGGGAGAGCACCGTGGCCAGCTTGATGGATTTGTCATGCTGCTTCTGCCTTTGGGAAGCATTTATATAAAAGGGGAGATTAAACAAGTACGGCTCCAATTAGCCCTCTTTGTTACTAAAACGGAGTAGAGTAATGTGTTAGACCTCAGATGGAGCAGTCATGTGCTGTGCTTGTGACCCTCAGCTGTGTAAAGGGGGCCTGTTGTTGCTTCTATGATCCACCATTAGTGGCCCTCAGCCCTGAAGTCTTAATTAGTATCATCTGTGAATTTCATGTGACTCAACCCCCCTCATCTTTTTCCCCTCTACTCCCCGTCTCTATCTGTCTTTTTCTTTTTTCCGGATGAGACGAGGACCTGTTAATGTTCTCAGATGTGTTGCTGTCTGTCGTTCACTTGCACAGTAAAGCAGCTAGTGACTCCGTCAAAGTACTTCACGTGCGTCTTCCTGGGTCCACGGTGGGGAGGGGGTTAAATTAAAGGCAGGCGTGGGCGCTCATGCCTAAAAGGCGCTCACCCGACATACACAAAGAGAAGCTAGCAAATCTGCCCACTTTGACTCAGCTAATGCTCATCCAATCCAATATGGACCCGGGCTGACAGATGGGCTCAGTGTGTTCAAAGCAGAGGGTGTCGATTTAATATCCAAACAGGTCAAGCCAAAGAAGAAAAAAAAGAAGAAGCAGAGAGCGAGAGAGAAACCCCTGTGTAGACACGGCACAGTGGTCCTGCCAGCAGCACCGCCACAGCTGGGTATCACCTCACCTCCTCATTGCCTTCTCCTCCTCCTCCTCCTCCTCCTCCCACACTCTCTCCATTTGTTCTTGCTGCCAGGCAGGGAAGCAGCTTGTGCACAGTTCCTCTTCTCAAACATTGTAATCAGCATTTGTTTAGTGTTATTTTACATGCTTCAAAGAAGGAGGCCCAAGAGGCAAGAGGTAGCAAAAGTGTGTAGATTAGAAACCCGGTAAGGACAGGAGTCGCATCATCTGATTCAGGGATGGTTTCATCTACGTCTCAGACAGAGTCCCTGCCTGCCCTACACCCCTGCAGGGTCAGGAAATGAATGACTTACTCTCAAACATTGTGTTTTGTGTGTATGCATGCCATACAGAAAAGGTTTGCCTTCTACAGATTTATTCTGTATTGTCTCTATCTAACCCCAGTGTGAAAATATAATTGCCCTCCCCTATTAAGGCATGAATTAACTGAGTTTAACTGCGAATCCAGAGTGCAGTTTCACTAATCGCACCAAGGCTTGAGAAATGCTTGACCTGTGCACTCATAAACAGAAACCTGCCTGACTAAATGGAGGCGGCAAAAAAAAACTAAAAAAGAAACGCCTCATAATCTGATCTAAATAAATCCAAAAACTGACGAGAAGCAAAGTTATTGACATCTTTCAGTATGAAAAGGGCTACCAAACCATTTCCAAGGCTTTTGGGACTCCAGCAAACCACATTAAGAGTCATAGAACAGTGTTGAACCCTCCCAGGAGTGACCAGCCTACCAAAATTACTCCAAGAGCAAAAAGGCAGCTCATCCAGGATGTCACAGAGGAACCCAGAACAACACGTAGAGCACTGTTCATGGTTCAACAGTAGGAAAGAGAGACTGGGCAAAATGGCCTCTATGGGAAAGTACTGAGGCGAGGCAGAAAAACATGTTGATGAAACATCAGTCTGACAAAAACAGAACCAATTCTGAGGACCTACAGTCAAACACGGTGGTGGCAGCGTGATGGTCTGGGCCTGGACAGCTTGCTGTAATTTATTGAGCCGTGAATGTTGTTCTTTGGGGGGAAAACCTGAAGGACAATCTCTGCCCATCAGTTTGTGACCTTAAGCTCAAGCTCACGTGGGTCATTGTGAAGGATAAACATCTGAAGTGCATGAGTGGGTTCTCTTTAGTGGCTTAAAAAAATGTGAAACAAAAGGAGGTCTTGAAGTGACCTTGTCAAAGTTAAGACTCCAGTTGTATAGAGATGCCGAGACGTGGTCTCAGACGGGACGTTCCTTCAGCTGAACTACAACAAATCTGCAGAGATTTGTTGAATAATAATATTAGTTTGATCTAAAACAGCTAAAAGGGGACAGCAACGCACATACCAGAACGAATCTTTAAGGGGTAAATAATTCACGGCACTGTTAGAATGCGATTTGTCCTTTGAGACGATCTCCTCTGTCCGTCACCGAGACGTTGGAGATTGCATGACCACAGCAGATCCTTTGTGTCCCGCCAGCAAACATCGGCACACATATGCAGGCTTCCAGGGCGGCGCGCTGGTGTTCTGTCGTCCAGATGGAAGTGCTTATTGAGCGCTGGTGTTCTGGCAGATCGCTCCGTCTCGGTGAGAGCGGGAGAAAACGAGGGAGGGGTGGAAAACCTTTCCAATCAGATCCATCATCTTACTGCGTGCGTGTTTATACAAGTATATGTGTGATCTTCCCAGCCAGCTTTTCCTGCCCTCCCTTCTCTAATCTTATCATGTCGGAGCAGCAGATTAGTCCTCCCGGATCTCATCTCTGCCTCCAAACGCCTCAATCAGCCTTTTGTTCTCCGGCCGTGCCTGCTCTTCCAATGCGACAGGCGAGGTGAACATTCCCACACGCCATCCTCCCAGCCATTTTGAGCCCTGTGTCAGTGTCACACAGCTACCAGCCCTGATCTAACATACCAAACGCTCCCCTACCCCTGGGGCATTAGCTAACTAAGCTGTTAGCTCGGCAGCCTCCTAGCAGAGCTGAACTGCTTGGCATTCCTCGCCAACGCCGAGTCTCTGCTGCTGCTCTTGTCTGTTTGACCTCCCCCACCACCTCCCTGTTTTCTTTCCTCCCACCCTGCCTCGCTCTGCGCCATCTCCTGTGTCTGTGTGCTTGAGATCTATCACAGCTTCCTCTCTCCTGGTTGCTGCCTCCTGAAGGAAGTCATAGATCCTTAGCTGCTGTTGTCACCAGTGACGGGAACTGTGTGTGCTGACGGTGGAGGTGGTGGGTCTCTGAAAGACTTGGCAGAGGAAGAGGAGAGTGTTTGGAAAGCACAGAAAATAAACCGAGGGTTTCCTGTTAACAAGGTGCACTGCTGAGGCTGTCGTGTGGAGGCAGGAGGATCTGGTATTGTTTAAAGCAAAGCGCCATTAGTAATGTGCTGAGAACAGAGGGAATGTGGCATTAGGTTTGAAGCGTGTAGCTTGTAACTGCTGGAAAAACGGTAAATGCCAGTTTCAGCAAATTGGAGAGAAACTTGCAGGTTTTTGTTCTTGGCCCGGTCTTAAAACGACCAGCGTGGCTTTGTTTAGCAAAATGGGGAGAGTTACCAACGCCACCGTTGATTGTTCAGGAGCAAGGCTCACCCAGAGGGTGCCCCCCGAAGCAGTCTCCAGACAAATACGGGGGGTCTTCAATACATGATCCGTCCACAGGAGGCTTAATCATAAAGGTACACATTCGACCCAAAACTGGGCAACCCGTTAGTTACTACAGCTTGTTTACATGTGGGTAATAACTCTGATTAAATGGGTTTTCACCAGCTACACATTCTAACCCAGAACAGACAGAAGATCCTCAGACGTTTTTCCCCAAAATGTAAAAAAAGAGAAAAGAATCTGTAATAAAACTCTTCAGATCAGTGAAGAGTTTTATTACTGGTGTGTGGATGTTGCTGAGTGAAGAGTACCTGAAGTTAGCTGTTTTCAGTGTCAGTGAGGCGTTTATTTATGCAGTCAGAGAAAGCTCAGAAATGCGAGAAACTCCTTGAAAAAGACAGTTTTCTACATGTTGAGACACTCTTCGGTGCGGATGCTGTTACTGAAAGGAGACTTGAGGTCGGCCATCTTCTGCATCTTTTAGGTGTGTAAAAATCGGAGGAAGCTCTTTTAAAGAAATCTGTACTTTCTCTGTAGGCAGCTGTTTATCCACGTCTGAGCTCAGTTTTTCAGCAGGAAGGTTGAACCTATTGAAGCAAAGAGGCGCTGTTGTTTTTCTTTGTTGAGCTTTAGGTTTTCATGGAACGAGCTCAGAGTCACTGGGAGGTTTCTAATGAATATACTGAAAAAAAAACAGTATTTCCAAACTTTGTTCTCTGTCCTATTGTGTAGAGGTTGCATCCATCCACCATGAGGTCATCAGTGTAGTCACCGGTCCATCGTCTGTACACCCATCCACTCGTCTATCCACCCATTCAACGTCCATTATTCATCCATTCAGCTTCTCCATCCATTCTTTCATCCATCCAGGTTTTTCCAATCATCCATCAATCCCAATCCATGGGACTAAAGGGCCGAGTACTGTTGAAATCGGGAATGTCCTAGGACCTGTGTTCAAAAAAACAAACCCATGTTTATTATTTTAATTCCAAAATGTGTAGATAAGCATGAATTCACAGCGTGTGGTGAAAAGAGTTTCCCTCTGAGATAAACGGGTCATTGTTGACCGTTTTGATCTCTGCTAATCATTTTACCCATCAATCTGTTGCTCCAGCTGCGACGTTCGCTCTATAAATAGAAAACGCCGACTAGAAGAAAAAGCACTCTTTCTTTAAACCAGAATTCATCCTCCACTCAGTCCATCTTTTTTTTTAAGTGTATACCTCTATAGAGCTCCCCCCTCAAACAACATAGCTGGTTCCTTTCACGTTCAGAGACAGCACTTATAAAGGCTGACCCCCAGTGCACCCCCTCTTTCACTCCCGTATCTTTGTAGTGTTGTGGCTGCATTCAGGGGCCCGAGCTCCAGAGTTGACTGCACACACATGCAGCCACACAAAGAACACTGCACACCCATTATGGACCTTAAGGGGCCAGCCCCCTTCAGCTAGTCAGAGGCGAAATTAACTGGCTCGCACAATGCTCGGCGCGTCTTGGCTGCTGGTTACGCCGAGATGAATGCATTGTTTTTGTTGTTTTTTTCGCCTGTCTTTGGAAGGAATTCTGACGGGCCAAGTATATATTTAAACCTGGTAATGTTTACCCTCTGAGGAATGGCCCTCCTATGCTGTAATCCCTGTCTGATGAGTAAGCCGGAGAACGCCACAGGCCAGTCTGAGCCACCGGAGGGAGGGGCTGCCATTGTGTTCGTCCCCCAAAGCATGACTGTCAGATTTATATCACCTCAGTGAATAAAGGGGTAGCTTTGTACCCTGGGGGAGGTTTCAGTAAAGCAGTAGGAGGACGGCTTTCATTTAACATCTGAGGAAATGAGATGGTCATACTACCCCTAACCTAATCCAGCTACTTTACCTCTCCTTGCTTCACCCTTTTCCCATCACCTCCAGTTGTTTGGCCGTTCTCTCGTGTTCAGGCTTCGGTTTTATTTCTTCCTCTAGGTAGTGGGTTAGTGAGGCTCTTGGCCCCCGTGCAGGAGCATTCCCTGCGTTTATGGCCCGTGTGGAGGGAAGGGCAGCGCTGTGTTTAGCCTCTGGCAGGACAGACAAAGATGTCTGACATTGTGCGAGGCTCAGCCATCCTCGGCTCTCTACGGGGCAGCGTGGAATGTCTCTAATCAATTCAACATTGTGGTTCTCATACCTTCTCGCTCTGTCATTTTCTGTGACAGGCTTAACAAAAACCCAGACAATGCAACTAGTAGTTGTGTTAGTCGGGCCCAAGCTGTCTGTCATCTCGCTTCATTTTCTCCTCGCATTATCTACTCATTTTTTCCTGCCCGCGTGTTTATAGAATTGCGATAATTGAACGCTGTGCTCGACTCCCACTACGTGCTCCATATGTTGCACACTCGGTCCCCCTCTCTCCGTTTCCCCTCCCTCTTCTGTTTTTTTTTTTTTTGCCTGAGAGGGCTTAGTGCTGCTTCGTAGCAGTAATCTGCTCTGGTGAGTGGCAGCTACTCTGCAGCGACAAAGATGCTGATTATAGTGGAAGTAACGTTTGGTATCTGCTTTTTGTGAGTTTAGATTAGCCCCGTGAATGTGCGTGTTTCCACTTGCCATACAGTGGCATGAACAAGGATCCACCTCCTCCTGGGGGATTTCTTTTTTTTTTTTTTTTTTCTTGGTCAAACATTTCAGATCGTTAAACAGATTTGACATCAAAGATGACCTGAGTTAAAACAAAAATGCAGTTTTCAAAGTGTGCCTTTATTTTAAAGGCTACCCTATCCAACCTGACCCTATAGGGGAATATAATTACCTCCCTTCTTAAATTATGGATTGGCTGTAATTGTCCATCATTTCGCGAGCTACACCCAGACTTGATTGCTGCCTGAGATGTAAAGTGAAGGAACCCCTTAAATAGTACTTTTCTAACGACATGAAGTAGGTTTTCAAAAACTACAAATCATGTGCAGATCTAAAGACATCCTGAAAGGGTTAAAAAGCTATTTTTAAAAGATTGATACTCCAGTGAACAACAGTGACAGCTGTTAACCACGAGAACACGGAGCAGTGCTGATCCTCAGCAGGAGTGGCTGTTCCTTTCAAAATTACTCCAAGATCACATTGACAGCTCATCCAGGAGGTAACAATTAGTCCAGAACAACATCTAAAAAACAGATGGCCTCAGTCAGGGTCCAGGTTTATGGAGACGAGGCTAAAAATGGCATATATGGTGGAGGTACACGGTAAAAACAACCTCTGACCCAAAAGAAAACAAAGACTGTGGACACTGAATTAGTACCACATATGGAAATGGCACAAATCAGATTTTTTTTTTTTTTTTATATTTTTTTTTTCCTTTGGGAGGTTGGATATTTTACTACTACGTAAATAAATGCGACCGCCATGATACCTCTGAACGATTCAATGAGACACTGAATTAGTACCACATATGGAAATGGCACAAATCAGATTTTTTTGGTGTGAAAAACACTGCCATCAAAAAGACTGATATGGGTGGCATATGGGCATAAAAATCTCGTTTCGGGTAGCTTTTCCCTGCAGCATGAAGGATGCCTAAGTCTGGACTTCAGTCTGACTGAGAAGACCCTTTTAATGAGAGTGCACCAAATCTTACCCACATGTTCTCATTCAGTGCAAACACTTGATGCAAATGTTGTCCCCAGTAATTGTGTGTAAAGGGCCTTTACTTTTTCATTTGGGGCCAGATTGGTTTGGCCAGATGGAGAAGTGCATGTCTTGATAAATGAAATCGTCATTTGAAAGCTGCTCTCTGCATTCACCCAGGTTCTCTTTGTTTGATACCAGCATCTCTTTCATGGCAAAAAGCAAAAGCAGAAGAATCTGCTGTTTCACTTTGATTCCTGTGATTTTTTTTTTTTTTTTTTTGCAGGCAGAAAATGAGAAACTCTGGTAGCATTTACAGTCGCCTTAAATTATTAATTGCATATAAGCACCAGATAACGACTCGCTCTGCTGTTAGCCCTAGAAGGCAACCGTGTGGATAAGACAAGAGGTTGGGGTGGGTGAGCCGACTGCTGGGAGATGACGTCACTGCACACATTTCTTCACACACACTGCATGCGTGCTTGTGGTGGTTGATGGTTAATGGTGGGGGGGGGGGGGGGGGGGGGGAGACGACCCTGTCTCACTCCATCAGTCCGGGTCTCTGTTGAATCGCTACAAGAGTCTGTGTGTGGCTGCACGACGTGGCGTGCGTGCTCCTGTAATCATCCAGAGCAGCGAATGCAGCTGACTGCATGCCAGCTGCTGTTTAACACGTCCAGGCTCACTTATTCACTCCCCTCCCTGCTCACGGTTGCAGAAAAAGGGAGGAAAAACAGGAGGAAATAAAATGAAGATGTGTTGGAAGGGGAGGGGTGGGATACTGAGAAGTGAGGGAGAGGATGGATAGAGCAGAGGATGGCTTGAGGTGATGATTTGTTGGGCTGCACGTACTCCATCCCCTCCCTCGGTGACATAGCATAACCATGTAGGCTTTAAATGTCTGACCTCACACACAGACAGCACTCGAATGTGGGACGTGGAGCGTCCGTCTTTGATTACCGTGCCCTCCTAGCCTGCAGCATATTCCCCTTTCTGTCTGCAGGCAGTGCAGGTGTCTCCGTCTCTTTGCTCAGCGCGTCGCAGCCCAATCTTTAATCAAGATGGCTGGGGCCGCATTCCTGCGCCCGGTGGAGAGCAGCCTCTCCTGGTGTTCTTTCAAACAACTGTGACGCTCCGTTAGGCTTAATATGAAGGCACAATAAATGTTTCATATCATGAAATGAAAACAGTATTTTGCCCTTTTCATCCTTCACCTCAGCATGGGCCTCTGATTTTATGATTTTTTTTCTGTGCAAACCCCTTCCCCCCTTTCTCTTTCTTTCCCCATGTCGGTGTTTTTTTTTTTTTTTTTTTTACTTTCCCTTGGCTTGAAAGGGCTTTTTATTGCCTTAGTGCTGCCGCTTGCTGGCCAAATAATAGATTACACTAACTTTCTGACTTGCACTTCACAAAACGGCCAGTGGGTGGCAGCAATAAGGAAATAAAGTGGAAAGGATATGATGTACCGGTCCAAGAATGAGCTTTTATAGGTTGTTGAGGACTTTATTTATTATCATTTGGTGAAGAATGGGGGAAAATAAATCCAGTGACCCAGCCTTTACCTCCCTCCACCACTACCACTGTTTACTTCATTAAGTCTCTAAATGCCCTGCAATCCCTTTTTAATTGACTCGGCCTCTCTGCAGGCTTTTTGGCGTTGGCCATGAACAATACATCTGCACAGAGACCCCGCTTGCCAAACAGGCCAGCCTGTGACGTTGTAATCAAACAAAACGATGTCTGTTTATCTTGCTGGGGAAGCTGTCCGTGTCTCCTGTTCACCCGCTCCGTTTCTCTCCCTCCCTCTGTGTGTTTCAGAGTAAACGGGACCATCTGCTGATGAATGTGAAATGGTACTACCGCCAGTCGGAGGTGCCTGACTCCGTGTACCAGCACCTGGTGCAGGATCGCAACAACGAGAACGGTGAGAGCGGGGTGAGGTGAGGGGGGGGGGGGGGGGGGGTTTGGGGGCGCAAAAATAGACACCCTTACCTCCGTGCACCACCACCCTGACACACGGGCTCCTCCGGTCTGCTGGGCGATATGAGAGCTGGCTGTGAACTGCATCTCAAACAGAAACCAGATGACACTATCCCAGGCTGCAGAGCCAATCCCGTGGAGCCGTGCTGTTCCCCGGGTAACACTCCCTCAGGCCAGACAGCGGCACTGTCAAGTGTTAATAACCCGCGGTGTCATGTGGCCCTTGAGCACACGCGCTCTCGACAGCGCCAGAGGACTCATCGCGCTCTCACACATACACATCTACAGGAACACGGGCCCTGTCAGGGATGGCTGGCTGCTCAGTGTCAAATGTGACGACAAACATGAGCGGGCTTCAACAAGTTGGCGTTCTCGACATTTTATGTAAAGGACAAAAGTGAAATCTTAAATTGGAACTTTTATACACATTCAATCCCAAATAACTTAAACATTTACATGAATTGTCGTTGTCCCGGTTGCGTTTAGTAACTATTTTTTGCTCACATTTCTTCATACGATCAAACCAAAGCTTGCTGTGTACCCCGAGGGTCGAGCTCCTGCAGCTCTTGGGATGCTGAGCTGCTTCACCCCATCTGAATCCAACCACTGGGTCGTCGGCAGGACCCGCTGATCGCGTGTGGCACCAGGGCCGCACCTAAAGGTTGCAGGACACCGACCCTCGAGGGGTGGAGCGGGACGTGTGTGCAACGTAAAAGCAATGTAGTCACACTTGATCGCAGCGACAAATTAAAGCTGTTCTATGTAGCAGGGCACCGACCGATCGGCTGTGATCGAAAGCATTCAGTTTTCACTTGATCACGGGGCTTTTACACAGTTTTATAGTATTCAGAAACGTATAAAATCTGGTTTTATCATTTTCCAGGTCTCGACATGTAAAGAGACTTTTTTTTCTTCTCTCATCTTCAGTTTTCCTATGAGCCAAAACCCAATAATTCTTAATAAATGCAGTGGATTTACATTTGAATGACATTCATGCTAATTTTTTGCCACATCCCACCATGATTTTAACATTTTACCCTTCGGTGTTGGTGTTTCTGACCCACCGGTGCTCGCAGCGCTCTCTGTGAGGACTGTTCCCTGTTTCAGGTCTGAGCATACGGCAGTGAAGCTCCAGTAAACATCCCGGACAGTCCAAGCAGCTCTGGACCCAGCAGACACTCGCATCACAACGACTATTTATTTGTGATGTTTTGTGCGGTCTTAATCGTGTTGTGCCCTGATTAGAAGAACCTACAGATAATATTTTGGTTCCAGCAGTTCAAGGTGAATATTTTGCAGACAAATGTTATAAAAGCTGCAGAAAAAATATAGTAACTTGAGCCTGAAAAATGGACATTTTGGAGTAAAAACAATTGATAGAAACCTGACCGGAGGTCAGCAGGGAAAATACTGAAATGAATTGATTTATTATTTTCTATCAGTCAGTCATATTTTATTTAAAGAGCACTTTTAATCCTCAAATGTAACACAAAGTGCTTTACAGAGCTTAAAATCAAGGGAAGACGGCGCAACAGTCAAACTAGAAAATACTAAAATGTTTTAATAAAATATTAAACAAAATGTCAAGACTAGTCACATTTGGAGTGTATCAATATAAGAAGGAACCATATAAATTCTAAAATACTAAAGATGCAATTAACCAAAAATCTAAAGCTTGTCATATAATATCAAAGAACTTTTTCCTTTTGTGATCAAGTAAATCGTGATTTAAAATGTTCACAATTGGTTGGCGTATGTTGGGAAGAAACGCGCCATTGACCAGATATCAGAATCTGTAGGTCAGACGTTAAAGACCACTTAAATCGGCATTTATTTTACATTTGGGTTATGAAGCGGGCTGTTCCTCCCAGAAGCTGCTTCACTTCAACAGCGCATGCTGCTGTTATCAGTCTGCCCTTGCAGCAGGAACCCTGCATTTTTAGAGGTGTTGTCACAAGGCCGGATCAGGGTGGCCCCGGCATCCAGCGGCTCTCAACTCGATCTGTGTTGGCCAGCGCCGAGCTCATTTCACTGAGCGTCAAGCTTTATTTTATTGAATTCAGCAGCAAAATATTCAGCTACTTGGATAACTCCTCTGCTCGAGGCTTTATGAGTGGAAGTAGTTCGTCCTCATTGCTTCTTTGCGGTAAAATAGCGGATTTAAAGCTGATAAATGTGCGTCGCTGAGCATATACCCGTCTCCCTCCCTGCAGATTCTGGTCGCGAGCTGGTCATCACAGACCCGGTGGTCCGGAGTCGAGAGCTCTTCATCTCTGACTACGTGGACACATATCATGCTGTTGCTCTCAGGTACGTCTGCACACACAGTGCACTGCTTGGGAATCCCAGCCCTCATGATTTGTTTAGCAGCTGTCTGCCTTATCAGTCCAGTAACACTGACGTTTATATGACAGAACTCTAAATGTACAATTTGAAATGTTGTATAATTCAGCTCCCATGTATTCTGCAGGGTTTCCGCTACACGTGATTGTGGCGCATCGCCACGGCAAAATAAAAGCCGCCACACCTTCAGAATGACGTTTAAACATATACATACGTATATATTATGTATACCCTATATTTGCACATTCATATCCACCATAATCTGAGTTTATAAATTTTACTTTATTTTGGAAACCCAACACCGCCTGTTCCTTCCTGTCTGAATGTGAAGCTGGCTGATGGCTGCTGTGCTGCGCTGCTCTCAGGAAGGAAGGAAAACTAGAGACGATGGTCCAGTGTTGCCCATTTAGCCTCTTTGTTGCTAAATTTATCAACTCTTCGACCCCTCAAGCGACTTTCATTCAAAAATGCGATTAGCCACAGCGTTAGCAACTTTTTCCTGTTAATGGCAACTTTACGCGAAAGCACCAATCGTTCAGGAGTCACTGGCAGCAGCAAGAGCTGCGACCGGAGTTGCCACTTCCCTCAGCGCTGACGCACAGGCACAACACATCTGCTGCTGCCCTAACTCTAACCTGCTCCTGAATCACACATGCACTAAGGTGCTGCTGATCCCGCCCTGCATTTAAGGAAAGGGGGGAAAATATGACGTAAATACAGTTTTTAAAGTAGTCTATTTTGTCTGTGAAACTGTTGCACTAAAATAGTTCCCTAAATTTGATTCACACAGCTTTAGTCACTCATTCACCTCGTTCACTTTGTGTGCCTCTGATCACTGTCTTTTTGGTACAGTTTGTTTGATGTATTGTAATAAAATTCATAAATCATTTTATAAAAGGTCATTTGTAGTCCCCAACACATTCAATCACTGTTTTTAATCACTACTTTGCCATGGCTACAGTTTTCTTTCCTACAGATGGGTCACAAATGTGTTTCTAAATATGCAAATTAATTTATTGCTCCCCCCCCCCCCCACACGAAAAAAACAAGAAACATCACCACCATGATTTTAAGAAATCCGAGAGGAAACCCAGATATGTCATGATAGTTTTACATGTTACAGGAAATTTTGGCTCTTTTTGTGGCGCCCTCTGCTGTCCATTAGATCAAACAATCCTGTGAGCTGTAACTCTTAAACATTTAGTATCTTTTAACATAAAGCTAGGGCGTTTTTTGCAGAAGGGCTATTTGCTTCACAAAAATCCAATGTTGTTAAACCAAAATAAACCCCATGGCTAAATGGGGGTAAATGAAATTACAGCTACGTGCATTTTAAGATGAGCACTGCCATCTTATGCTTGGCCTCTCCAGGGTCACGGGCCTGTAATAAATATCCAGAACTGTATCTTCCAGGCAGTAAACTGGTGATGGTGCTACATTACGCCTGCATTGCTGTCAGCTCGACGGTGCCCAGGGGCTGCTTAGCTCAGAAATCGCTGTTTTAATAGAAAACGCCTTTGCAACAGCAACCGGATGCAGCGCGTTTAATTAACACTCAGGGGTTACTAAATGAATAAGACATCTAAGGATGTAAGCAATAACTCGTCTCTATGTGCCTTAGCATCAAATGCATCCCCGGAAAGATGCACCTGTCTGCAGCTCTCTGCTTCATGCTTCATGTCAGCGAGAACACATGCAGCCGTCGCCAATAACCACTCTTTGTCCCTGCCTCCGTCTCTTCCACCCGCTCCTGGCTAAGCACTGCTTCCTCACCCCCCCCCACCCCTCCCTTTAACCAGAACCATGTGTGAGCAGTAAAGCCATGTCTTCCAGAAACCACTGATTTCAGGGAAAATTAGCTGCAACCTCTCCTACACAGAGCTCCCTTTGATTTGACTTATTCTCCAGGCTTTAGATAAACGGGAGGGAATTCCAGCGGGATGCTGTAATGCCGCAGCTTTCTGAAGCCGGCTCGCCTTAGCACCCTTTAATCTTTCCAGGGAGAGGAAGATACTGTTTCTGTGCTCGGCGGCCGAGCTCCATGTGCGTGTGAAGTCTGTTATTTTGATAGAGTCAGACACCGGGGTGCTGGAAACGGGAAATGGTATCAAGATGTGGTCAGAGCTTCAGCCCTGTTGGGGGGGGGGGGGGTGATGGAGGCAGGCAGGCAGGTTGAAAGTCTTCTCTACATCTCTGTGGCGTCTCCGACACCTCACTTGAAGCAGACACGCTCAGCTGAGGTTTATGGCTTCAGCACACAGAGGCCGGCGCCTCGATAAACAAACATCTAAAGAGCTTTTAATCACAGATGCACTGCAAAAACGAATCTAAGAATAAGTAAAACGTTCTTAAAATTTGTGTTTCTGTCCTAGATTTGAGCGAGGAAATAATATTATCTGCCAATGGAATGAGTATTTTGACCCCTAAAATAAGATTATTAGACATCCTGCACTTGAAATAAGACGATGGAGATGAATTGTTCCTATTTTAAGTGCAAAACTCTTATTCCATTGGCAGATCATCTTATTAATCTGCTCAAATCAAGGACAGATACACTAATTTTAAGAAAATCTTACTTATTTTTAGTTCCGTTTTTGCAGTGTACCTCTGCTCCAGCTTGGCTTTGTCGTGTCGTTGTTTCTGTCTAAGAGTTTGTCCTCTGTCCTGCAGGGGGAAATGCAACATTTCCCATTTCTCTGACATTTTTGCTGCTCGGGAGTTCAAAGCCCGGATTGACTCCTTTTTCTACATCCTCGGCTACAACCCAGAGACCAGGTGAGCTGCTGCTGTCTGTTTACCACTACCGATGAGCAGGGACAGTTCCTGATGCAGGACTTTGGATTTGAGCCCCTTCCACCTTTTCATGTTCGGTCACGTTGTAACACAAACTTCTGTCTTCTTTGTTGAGATTTTACGTGACAGACCGACGCAAAGTAGCTCGTAAAATTGTGAAGTCTGAGGAACAGTTGTAAGAGTGGCAAAAAGAAACCCACTGTTGGAAGAAAGCAACAAGAAGTCCCGTTTGTGGTTCACGGCTAGCTGCGTAGGAGGCGCAGCACACATGAAAGAAAGTGTTCTGGTCAGAAAAGACCAAATCGGAACGGTTCGGGCCTACGTACAAAATGTGTGAGTGAGAACTGACACTAACGCTGCCGACATAAGGTGGTGGCAGCGCCGTGCTGTGGGGGATGCTTTTCTTCTAAAGGGACGGCAAAGCTGCTCAGAGTTAGCTTGAAGGTCCATGTAGCTAAATAACACGGCTGTCCTGGAAGAAACCCTTCTAGAGGCCGATAAAGACAGGACGGGTTATAATGGAGAAAAAAAACCCAACAGAACTGGAACCGAATGGTTTAGATCAGGGGTGTCCAAACTTTCTGGCACACGGACCAAAATCGTCAAGTCAGAGGTACTCGAGGGCCACAAAATCAATGAACAAATAATGAATAGATAGCTAAAAAATTATGTAAATTTTTTTTACCTGCTCTACAAAACAATAATTTTATTTAAACAAATAGAAAGGACGTGTAAATAATTGCAGAGCCCAAGTTGAAAGGGTTTTGCTCATTTGCTTTATCAAAAGATGGTCTAGTTAGCAAATTATTTTGTTGATTAAAAAAAACAAACCGGAATTATTTTTGATTTAGCAATTTAAGAACAGGATTTGGGTCAGTAGTCCTTTGAAATTTTAATAAATTAATTTAAATCAGAATTAAATGAACCAAAGTCTGCATTTGAGAAGACGTCTTTGGATAGACGTGATCCTATTTACTATGAATTTAAAGAGAATGTAAAAAGAATTGAAAAAACTATCACTTTGTGTTTTACCTAACATTTTCAATTGTAAGATTTTAACCTGTCTATAATAATTTTGCCTTAATTTGAAATGAAAAGTTGCCATTTGCATCAGTCGCCTGTGCTGGTGGACCAAATGCTTCTTAAAATGGAGTTGGAGGGCCTCAGAAAATCAGCACAGGGGTCACAAATGGCCCCCGGGCCGCACTTTGGACACGCCCGGTTCAGATCAAAGCTCGTTGGAGGGACGATCCACTCACAGCTCTGGGCTAAACCCAGTTCAGAAGGTGTTCAGACCCTCTCCCTCCACACGCACTGACTCTGGGCTATTTTGCAAAGAAGAATAAACAAGAAGTTAAGACTCCAGGGGTCCGTTCTTCGTACGTCGCTAACTCAGTTAGCAGGATTTCATTGTTGACGATTTGGCATGATCTTGGATCGTTTGGTTCTTCGAAAGACATCCTGCACTTGTTGTCATAGCAACATGTGCGCCAGCTTAAGCCTGCTCGAGAGCAGGCTTAAGCTGGCGCACATGTTGCTATGACAACAAGTGCGCCAGCTTAAGCCTGCTCGAGAGCAGGCTTATTTCATGTAAACAAGATTAGATCACGGCTGTATAAGCGGAGGAGATAGGGAAGTCTGCCGTAGCCATGTCCATTTTTACGACTGCAACCTGTTGCGGAAGGTGCAAGAATAATTTGCAGAGTTTTTTTTTCGAATTAATCGCGTATTGCGCAATAGACAGGATCCTTTAGCGCAGCGCGACAGTGTAATTGTAGAGAGGTTTTCTTGCTGGCTGTTATAAATAAACACATAATTTAACAGTGGCTTTTAAAGAGGAAAAAGTGGTGTTGGAGCCATAAATCTAAAATATTTAAGTTATTTGTATGATGGTTTGCTTTTTATTTTTATCCTATTCAGTAAGAAGATTTGTTCGGGCCATTTTATTGTGAAGTTTAGTTTACTTTGAAAGGCTTGCTTCCTGTCGAGCCGTTTATTGTATTAGAAAAAACTATGGCTGGATTATCTAGCCACGGAGCAATACAGTTTTACCGTGTAAACTGTGGATGACTTGGAAAAGGAAAATTTTCATTTTTTATGGATAAAGATTTTTTTTGTTAAAATTCCCAGTTTGCACATGTCCTTTACTTCCCGTGTCTAAGGAATGACACTGAAATTTGGATCTCTTGACATAACAAGTGCCTTTTTAAAATACAGTATAATAATTAAAGGCTACCATTTTGTAGAATATTCTTGTATTTCACTTTTACTTGTCCCCATGTTCTAGTGGGTCCCGTGGAGGTTCTGACATAAAAGAACAAAATAAATATGAGATTATTAAAATGCAAAAATTCATACTGCAGAAAGTGATAGAAACATCTACCATGGACAGTATTTACGCATTAATTTGTCTGCTGCTTTTTGCCAGCCCTCTCTCCTGGCTTTAACAGATTTTGAGGTGTTTTAATTAATGACTGAAATTCGGCATAACCTTCCATTAAAAGCTCTTGTTCGGCTTGGGAGAAAAACTGTGGGCGTTCTTTGGCCATGCTGAACAGCCAATAGCAGCGTTGCTGATCAATGTTTCTACTATCGATACATTTCCCCTTTTAAACAAACGCATGCACGCGCAGTTGTCTCAGATAACTCAATCCTGCCATACTAATCGTAAACAACAGGTGTGTTGGAAGAACCCAATTAGCCGGATCATGATTAGCCGGATGAAATCATCTTGGATGTCTCATTTGATCTTGGATGTTTTAAGCAACGTACGAAGAACGGACCCCAGATGTGTAAAGCTGGTAGAGAGCTTTTTTTTTAATGCACCACTTTGTGTTGGTCTCTCACCTGTTGGTTTAATCCCAGTTTGAAGTTTTTTGGAATGATTTCAATAAAATGGAAAAGGTTCAAGAGCTTTAAATACTTTTGCAAGGCACTGCATAGCTTTTAATAGCTGTGAAAAGCATTTAAATGAATCAGGGTAAGCTGCACTGAAAGTTTTCTTTCTGAAACTACTTGTATTAAACGTCAGAGTTTTTATAAAACTCCATTTAAGTAACAGTTTATGCTCACTTGTCACAGAATGTCATGTGTTTGAGTTTAAGAACTTATTTAGAAAAAAACAAGACTATCAAAAGTGGTTTTTGTTCATTTTCTCCATTGAAATCGAGTCTTTGTTGTTGAAACTAAGTCTTTGGTTTTTCATCTGTGTGAATATCTTCCAGCAGATGCACAGCTGATAAAATGTAACTAAAACATATTTTCAGTGTCCTCGGTTCTTATTGAAAAGCAAATGGATGTTTTTGAACAAATGGTTTCTTCACATCCAGCGGTATTGTTGTTACTATTCCTGCAGCACATCTAAGGCATGAAACGTATCTTTTATGTTTACATCCTTCTACTGTTTTGGGGTAGGTACTCCAACGATGTTGTGTACTCGTTACTCTGATAATCTTATCAGTAAACAGTGAGCCTAATGCAGTGTGATTATGGGAAATTATCTGGGGAAACCCCTGTGGCTTCTAAATTGTTTTGGTATTGATTAGATTAAATTATGCCAGGTTGTAATTGTTGACCTCTCTGTTTTCGGAGCAAATTGGGACACATTATTTCAAGAAAAGCTTAGGTGTAGATAGACAAAATGCTGATGCCTGGGCTGTGTTGTTTTTTGGATCTTTGTTTTTTGCAGTTATTCTCCAGTTCAGATTTTAAGCCGTGGAAATGCAGATTTAATACATCTTATTTTGGTTTTTAGTTAATGATTTCTCTCCTCTTTACAAAATCATGGTATTTATATAAACACTGTTGCTGTTGACTTGTAATGCTGCGTTCAGACAAAACTTTTGAGCATCAAGGGCATCAGGTTTACATGTAAAGTCTATGGTGGACGCGTTTTGAAGGTTTCTGTGTGTTTTGCGCTGCAGATTTGGTTTGACATGCGTTAAGCGCCTCTAGAGCGGTCGACGCTAGAGTTGGAAAATCTGAACTTTTGCATCTGGACGCGGGACGTCGACCAATCAGAGAGACTCCACTATGTGACGTAGTGGGGGATTTTCGGACAGAAAAAATATTTTTACTTGAGATCACTGATAAATGTTAATATCGAGATGCCCACCAACCTGAGACAGGTGGACAGATACTCTTCAGCTGAAACGGGGCGCCTGTAGTTGGTGTCCTGGCGGGAGATGTGGACAACGATGCCGGTCAGCAGGATGTCAAACTGGCTGGGTGGTGAAACTCGGCAAACTCAAAACGCCTCGGAATTATCTGGTGAATTCAGACACGGCGCAGATTATATTAGATTATTCCGTAAATAAAGCCACGCCACTCTCGATTTCATCCGCAATTATCCAAAGAGTCCAGCAGAGGAAAAGAAGAGGGTAGCTCCTATCAACGGGCGGCACTTTGCCTGACGCGCCGTCAGAGCGTTGAAGCTCTGGACAGCGTGTCGGACATTTATGTGCACAAGTTGAGTCGGTGGACGTCTTTTTAACGCTGAAAAGACGTTTGGTCTGAAAGCAGCATAAGTCTTTTATTTTAGATAGAGGTTAGTTGTGCTCTGTTTGCTGTGGCACTGGAAGAATAGCTAAGGGGCATCTATGATGGTAAATTTCCATGAATTCTTTCCAGCTACAGAAGAATACCAGAGGTGCACAGTGGAGTCTGAGCAGAAAATATCATCATTTACAATGCAGGCTTTGTTTTACTACACTGAGAAAATTCAGGCCGATAAACCGGTTCTAATTTGACAGATTGGTCTCCGATGGATTGGGAAGCAGCAGCTGAGTCAATCATCTCTGTACATTAGGCAGCTACAGCTGATGGAGCTCAACCTCATTCTTTTTGCACAATAAGCTTCAATTCAATTACATTTATTTATATAGCGCCATTCATGAAACATGTCATCTCAAGGCACTTTACAAAATCAAAATCAATCAGATTATACAGATTGGTCAAAAAATTTCCTATATAAGGGAACCAGTTGATTGCATCAAAGTCTTGACAAGCAGCATTCACTCCTCCTAAAGAAGCATAGGGCCACAGGGAGAGTCGTCTGCATTGTCCATGGCTTTGCTGCAATCCCTCATACTGAGCAAGCATGAAGCGACAGTGGAAATAAAAACTCCCCTTTAACGGGAAGGAAAACCTCCAGCAGAACCGGGCTCAGTATGAACGGTCATCTGCCTCGACCGACTGGGGGTTAGAGAAGACAGAGCAGAGACACAACAAGAGAGACAAAAAAGCACAGAAGCACACATTGATCCAGTAATCTGTTCTACATTAGATGGTAATAGTAGTGATCTGTCTTCTCTGGATGATGTCACAGCTAACAGAACGTCAGACCAGGTGTACCTACTATGAAGAAAAAGAGAGAGAACAAAAAAAGTTAAAAGCTGAAATGACGACAAGCAATGCAAAATTGAAGAACAGTAGAACTCAGTAGAGTTAGAAAAATAGGCCCTGATGTCCTCCAGTAGCCTAAGCCTATAGCAGTAAAACTATAAAGGTAGCTCAGGGTAACATGAGCCACTCTAACTATAAGCTTTGTCAAAAAGGAAGGTTTTAAGATTAGTCTTAAAAGTAGACAGGGTGTCTGCCTCACGGACCAAAACTGGGAGTTGGTTCCACAGGAGAGGAGCCTGATAGCTAAAGGATCTGCCTCCCATTCTACTTTTAGAGACTCTAGGAACCACCAGCAGACCTGCAGTCTGAGAGCGAAGTGCTCTGTTAGGAACATACGGGGTAATCAGAGCTCTGATATATGATGGAGCTTGATTATTAAGGGCTTTATACGTTAGAAGAAGAATTTTAAATATTATTTAACAGGAAGCCAATGAAGGGAAGCTAAAATTGGAGAAATATGATCCCTCTTGTTGATTTTCATCAGAACTCTTGCTGCAGCAATTTGGATCAGATGAAGACTTTGAATTGCATTTTGTGGACTTCCTGATAGTAAAGAATTACAATAGTCCAGCCTTGAAGTAACAAATGCATGGACTAGTTTTTCAGCATCACCCCTGGACAGAATGTTTCTAATTTTGGCGATATTCCGGAGGTGAAAAAAGGAAACTCTGGAAACCTGTTTAATATGGGATTTAAATGACATGTCTTGGTCATAAATAACATCAAGATTTTTTACTTTATTACCAGAGGCCAAATTAATGCCATCCAGATTCAGTGATTGATTAAGAAGTTTATTTTTTTGAGGACTCTGGTCCAAAGATTACAACTTCTGTCTTGTCAGAATTTAAATGCATAAAATTTAAAGTCATCCAGCTTTTGATGTCATCAAGACATGACTGTACTTGAAGTAATTGATTGGATTCATCAGGATTTATGGATAAATATAGCTGAGTGTCATCAGCATAACAGTGGAAATTAATCCCATGCTGTCTGATAATTTTGCCAACCGGAAGCATATATATAGTAAAGAGAATTGGTCCAAGGACTGAACCCTGTGGTACTCCACAGGTGACCCTAGAGTTTGAGGAAGATTTATTATTAACATGAACAAACTGGAATCTGTCCGACAGATAAGATTTAAACCAGCCTAATGCTTTCCCCTTAATCCCTACAGTATGCTCAAGTCTTTGTAGGAAAATATTGTGATCAACTGTATCAAATAAGATTATTTTTATTCTCAATTAATGATGAAAAATATGCTGCTCTAACTCTGCGAATGGTCTTGTTATACAACAGTAGACTCTCTTTCCAGATTAGGTAGGATTCCTCTTGGTGTGTAGAGCGCCATTTTCTCTCCAATTTCCTAACATTGTGCTTCAAGGAATGCAGCTCTGAATTAAACCAGGGAGCCAGCTTCCTGTGAATAATAACCTTCTTTTTCAAGGGAGCTACATTGTCTAATGCAGAACGCAATGAGGAAGTCATACCGTTAACAAAGACATCTATTTGTGAATGGGAAGAAACAGCATTGCTGCTATCTGCAGGGCATTTCTGCAATACTGAAGATATTAAAAGGGGGACAGACTCTTTAAGTTTGATATAGCATTATCTGATAAAGATCTACTATAATGGAACCCCTCCTTTGGGGGTGGAGAACTAAGCTAAATTAAACTCGAATGTTATTAAAAAATGATCAGATAGGACAGGGTTGTGAGGAAATACTGTTAATTCTTCACAATCAATGCCATATGTCAGCACAAGGTCTAAAGTATGGAGCCAAGAGTGCGTTGGCTTATGCACATTTTGAGCAAACCAATTGAAACTAGGATAGTTTTAAAGGCTACACTAAGGTTATCACATTCTGTGTCAACATGAATGTTGAAATCCCCCAAAGTGAGCCGTATTGATGTTATTAGATTTTTTATGGTTTGTTCCTTTTAGATCAGTTTTTGATCTGTTAAGTTTTGGCCGTGGGAAAGACACCGTCTCAATAGGATAATGGATGGGTAACAGTACAGAAGCTGCAGAGAGGTGTGTTAAACTACGGCTCTGCTTCCTGGTCTGGACCCTGGGTTGTCAGCATTTAGGAGAACTAATAAATCCGGCCAGATTCCTAGAAAGAAAAGCAGCACCATCCAAAGTGGGATGGATGCCGTCTCTCCGGATCAGACCAGGTTTTCCCTCAAAAGTTCGCCAGTTATCAATGTAGCCCACGTCGTTTTCAGGACACCACCTAGACAACCAGCGGTTGAATGATGACATGCGGCTAAACATGTCATCACTGGTCAGATCAGGCAGGGTCCAGAGAAAATTACTGAGTCCGACATTGTTTTGGCAAACTTACACAAGTTAGTGACCTCCGATCGGCGTGACCGATCGGAGGTCACTAACTTCCTTCAAATGTTTTTTTTCTGCTAATGTGTTACAGAACACAAAAACGTCACAAAAGGGATTTTGTCCATGTTGCTAAAAGGCTGCATCATTTTAGAAACGACTTACTATGAGAACATTTTATGTTTTTTCTTATATTTAAAAAAAAAAGTTTGATCTGAAACATTTTTGCATCAAAAAAGTAATTTGCAACTGGACAAATTATTTCTACACAGCACAATACTTGTAATATATTGTGCAGCCTGACATGTATGTGGCGTCTTGCCTCAGAGAAAATGTCTTTGCAAAGGTCTGAACAGCAACCTACCCTTTTCAGACATGGGGGGGGGGGGGGGTCAAATCTGGTCTTTTGCTAGGCGTGTCCTTCTCTCTGAGAAGCAGCAGCCGCTTGAGGAAAATCTGAGCCCACCTGTGAACGCGCAACTCTAGAAAATGTTGCTGGGGCACAGTTTTCACGGCGTCTTTGAGCGGGCGGCTAAGTTAAGGTGGTGTTTTTAGAGGCGGGCTGGTTTTATATCTGCGTTTTCATACTGTAGCATCTCAGGAGAAACTTTAGACGCTGAATGGGAGAACTGAAGATGCTGTGGGAGCATCTCTTCTGTTGCTCTGGCAGCAGTCCTTGTTGTTGGCATCAGGGGCTGCCGCTGAAGACCTCCTCCCTCCTCCCTCCTCCTCCTCCTCCTTCTCCTCCCCTCCTCGGTTATTCAGAGCGAGGTGTCGCGGCGCAGAGAAGCGTCCCGCGTCCCGCATGTGGCTCCGTGTGTGTTTACTCGCTGTGTCTGTGTGAGGTCGCGGCACATGCTCAGTAGAGCCCCGCGGAGGAGCGAGTGGAGCTCTTGACGCTGTGCGTGCAGGCTGAGGTCACAGCACAAGCTCAGTGAGCGCCTCTCCGAGGCAGGCACAATGCGTGCTTCTCCATTTTAGAGCGCCCAGGCATAGGTGTGAGAGGAGGGGGGAAGTTCAGTCCGGCGAGCGCCGCACACACACGGTGTCACCACCCAGCCTCGGGGCTCCATGTCAGAAATGGACGACCTGTTCAGCCCCCGGAGGTAGGTCTGCGCTCCTCTTCTCTCCTCTCCTCTCCGCCGGTGGTGTAGCCGCGGCGCTGGCGTCGGCTCCTCATATTTTCACCGGCGCTGTCTGCTTTAAAGCGGGGTGTTTGCGAGCTGCGCCGCGCCGCTGTCACGGTGCCGGAGCGGCTGTTTTCTGTGCCGGGGGAGAAGAAAGGAGGACGCTCGCTGCGGGCAGCCTGTCAGCGCATTCCGTCACCCGGGGCTGCGCTGCCAGTGATGGGGCGGGAGGGGTAGGGGGAAGGGGGGAATGCACAATAATGCCCCGCTAAATGCGCGGTGCTTGCAGCGGGGCTTGCCCATAAACCTGCTACTGTAACGGTATGAGACAGGCTCCATTTTGCGGCTCCTGTCTGCAGCCACGCCATGGCGCGTTAAAGCGTCGCCGCGGTGCAGTCAAAGCTCAGCCGGCTCCGCTAACTAATACTAATGCCTTCCAGTTGCTCTGTTTTAGCCGGACTGCAATTATGTCAGTGTGCCACCAGTCCTGCGCTCTGATTGGCTGAAATTGATGGAGTGGGCGGGGTTTTCCTTGATTACCCACGCACCAAGTTGCCCTGACTGTCACGTTGTTTGGGTTTCAGAAATAAGCCTGTAATTACTTGACAAGATTGTGTGCTAATGAAGACTTTAAGCTGAATTTGTGAGGAATAAAGAGACATGTTTAACATTGTTTATTGCACTTGGCAACAGGCTTTTAGAGGATTATTAGGGGGAAACGTAAATAAACACGATTAGTTGGTGCAGAAAATTAGATTATAAGATCCTATATATATATATATATATATATATATATATATATATATATACATTTTTTAATTGCATATAATGGCAAAAATCTCTTAAATATATCTGAATCACTAACAGCAGACTAGTTTCATTATACATTTGAAACTGTTTGTTCAGGTCTGCCTACTGTCTTTAAGTAGAGATGCATCCATCCGGCTTTTACTTGTAGGTACCCATTTCAAATTTCCTTTGAGATCTGACCTGCTGATTATAACACCTAAAAAAAGTGCTACAGCTGTGATAGAGGTATTTGTTTTGAATGCAACACAATTAAGATTATTCCCAAAGGTGTATCAAAGTGTATGCTGTTGGTTGATTTGGTTGTCAGGCTCAAAATGATGCAATTTCTCAGTTTTGATGCATCAAAGGAATAAGGGGGGGAAATTAGATTTTTACAGTAGTTGACCAGCTGATCAAGGGAACTAGACCAATTTGGATCTGTGCCGAGTATTAGGCGCATCCCTATATTTCAGGAAACTCCAGGAAGCTGCTGCAGTCTGTCTTCAGTCTCGCCTCTGAGGAATTTTGCAACATTAAAGCATGGTTTTCTTCACACATGCTGTTTTTATCCTGGAGCATAGGTCCTCATTTGTCATCCTTACAACCTCCTGCCAAATGTACTGTTACCCGACTGATTGCACAATGTCAGAAATGCATTTGCACAACATTGGTTGTCAAGAACACAAGCCATGTTAGTTCAGTGTCTCTGTATTTGACTTTTTTTGTCTCTGTAAACCCCAACCAGACATTCATTACTTTAATGTTTCATATTATTTAATGTTTGTGAATAAAACAGTTCAATCTTTTAGGTATTTCCCTTAAATAAATCCAAAGAAACTGTTATCATGCATTGTATCTTAACAAATGGTAAACTGAATTATGCACTGATCAATTACCAATAAATTAGAATTGGCCAAATTGAAATTTGGGAAAGTCAGATTTTTTTCCTATGCATTAAATCCATTAAAATTAGAAACCTAGATCTTTAAACGTATTAACCAGCAGCACGCCCTTGATGTACTTAATAAGTTTGATAAAAAAACGGATAAATATGTCGGACACATGTTTAATGCATAAATGGGGCAATCTTGTAATTTCTCCATTTTTCTGAAGGATTCAGAAATCCTATCAAGTAATTTGCTGCACAGCCTTCTCTTTTATGGGCTACAGTACATAGAAAAAAAGGAGTAAATCAACAGATCAGACCTCAGATAAACCCAAAATTAGGTATAGTCCAGAAAGGGCCAGATTAGTGCACTTCTGATACAGATTATTGAGAATTAACAATATTATGACTATATAATTTGGAGGGTCATTCACAGAAAAATATTAATAGACCAGAAAAGGTCTGATTGGAGCAGCTCTCTGTCATCATCACTGCATATTGGAAAATAAAAAGAGGCGCACCAAGCAGGCTTTTTACGGCCAATACCCGTTTTTGGTTTCCTTTGACCGTCTGATTATGACCCATTCAGGTTTTTAGTTATTTTTTTAAGGACAACAGCACACACATGAAGATAATGTGCTGGAGGTTCTTTGATAAAGTTAGTAAAAAATTAAGAAAATAACATCTTATCCCAATCTGTGGCTACCCTTTACATACGTGTTTATACAGTAATAAGGTGAGTTCTTTGACTTATGTTTAATGAATAGTAAAATAAAGGAAGGGTTTTCTTGGTTTTGACCTAACAATCAATGAGCGGAGCCGATCGAGGATACCGATCTGCGGCTGAATGATTGGTGCACCTCTGCTTAATCTACAGCATTCATCCTTTGTTTTTAAAGGTAGACATTTTATTGCATTTGCTTTTCATAACCACTGCAAATCTTTATTTATCAAAGTGTAGTATTGCAACATTCTCTGGAGCGGTGCACTGTGCAGACGAGGGTCACTTAATGCAGCCGAATTTTATTTATTAATCTTTTTGTGCTGCGTTTGTACCTGGGTCCGTGCCAGCACCCCTGTCAGCCGTAGTTCAGATTACACCTTTAATCACCCGGTCCTGTCACAGAAACTGTGTGGGAGGAAGACGGGTTGAGAGAGAGAGAGAGAGAGAGAGAGAGAGAGAGAGAGAGAGAGAGAGAGAGAGAGAGAGAGAGAGAGAGAGAGAGAGAGAGAGAGAGAGAGAGAGAGAGAGAGAGAGAGAGAGAGAGAGAGAGAGAGAGAGAGAGAGAGAGAGAGAGAGAGAGAGAGAGAATTGTAAGGAGAACCAGAGGCTTTCGGCCTCTTGAGTTTCCTCCAGGTCTGCGTGATGGAGTGCGAGCTTCTCCGGGTGCAAATCATGCTGACAGATTCTGGGCCGCCTCGCATTCGCTTGTATGAAAATCAGAGCCGTTGCCTTGGCAACACAGGGGGGGAAAGGCTTTTCAAAAGGAACATCTTGTCATTTTCTTTAATCCACTGCAGCTGGAGAATCCGAACACTATTATTAAACAGCAGTTTCTATGGCTACCAGCGTTTGTACCAGCAGCCGCTTCCAGAGGCTCCTCGCTCTGCACATCCACAGCCAGCGACTCCACGTCCTCCCCCCCTCCTCCTCCCCTTTTATTGCTGCATCCATAATATGAGGCCTGCAAATTTTCTCTGAACAGCAGCACAGGGAATATTCTCCTGAAATCTGTATTTGCTTCTCAGAATAAAACACTGTGTACTTAATGCACTTTTGACACCTTTATCTTCTTTGCCGTCAACCTCTCTTTGTCATGAATTTGTGTCTTAATTAGCTTGTAGTTTAGCCTTCTTGCCCTTTAGCTTTAGTTGTTTATAATTTCTACCTTTTGTTGGGCTGCTGGAGCCATATTCACACGTTTTACGCCTGTGCATAAAATCTGAATGGATAAATATTTAGTTTCAATCTCGTCCGTTTGTCTCTTCTCAGGCGACTAAACAGCACACAGGGGGAAATCCGAGTGGGGCCGAGTCACCAAGTAAGTCATCGCACAGCACACATCAGCATGGAAATGAGATGCTGCCTCTGCTTGCACGGTTATTGCGCTGAGAGTAGACCACTCTTCATTCACCCGGGAGATTCAGGGAGATTCAGATCCAAGCTAAATGTGAGGTTGTTTAGTTTTTACCTTTTAGGAGGTTGTGCAAACTGGCAAAATGAAGGATTGAAGTGCCAAGCAGCTCTGGTATCTTTACAAGAGAAATATTTTGCTGGGTTTCCCACTCAGACTGGAAAGGTTTGGAATTTAATCTCAGTATTTTCCAGCTCTGGATGAGTATGGAAAACAAATATAAAGTGTGTAAGAATAGGGCTATTTCCAACCTTTATTTTCTATCTTATTTTAACAGTTTTGTCCTCCCTCTGTCATTACTTATTTGTGTCATTTCCTCCTTCCTCCATCCCCGCTTTAAGTTCTTCCTCTGTTCCTTGCATCCTTCCTTCTTTCCTTTCCTTCTTTCATATGCTGGTACTTTTGTCTCGTTGTGTCTCGCCTTCCTTCTTTGTGGCCTGCTTCTTTTCCTTTTATCCTTCCTTTCTTGTTAGCTCTTGTGTTCTTCCTTCTTTCCCATCTTTCTTAATTTCTATCCTTTATTGTGCTCTTCGCTTTTTCCTTCTATCTGTCCTACTCCCTTCTTTGTGCCATAACGGCCTCCTTTCCTTCCCTCCTTCCTCTCCTGTGTTTTGACTTTCTTCTTCCTTGGTTCTTCCATCCTTCCTTCCTGTTTGTTCCTTCCTTCTTTCTAGTTTCTGTTTTTTCCAGGGTCCAGTTTTAAAGCATGGCTACAGTAGAAATAGCTACCATAAAGTCATGGTGAACTTTAGTATTTTAGATTTTAAAATTAAAGCAAAGGACTGAGATGTTTGGAAAAGTCAGAAAATCTGCAGATGCGAACTCGGCATGAGCCCTGATTAAAAAAATGTAAGGTTTTCAAAATAATTCATGCGTAACTGCAAAACACATGAGCAAAATGTTATCATTTTCCTTTAATTAAAAGTACAGAAACATACTGCTTTGTAACTTTAGTTCACCTTATCTAGCAGTTTTAATAATCTCACAGTCTGACGTTAAGACAGTTACTAGTATCACAGTAAAGCCAATTTTTAAAAATTACAGTTTCAAAATTGCAAAAATGCTCCGTTGTACCTTTGCTACGGTTTAAAGTCCTTTTAATTAGTTGCTGGAGTTTATTTTTTTCCTGACTCTATGGAGCCTAGAATACTTTTGGCACCTTCTTCTGATTATTGATTACTGAGCCGATGTGTAAAGTGAATTTCTCCAATGTGAGATCAATAAAGCTTATCTTATCTTAATGCAGTGCTGACCCCACCCCTACCTGTTTCTGCTCACTGCCAGTCAGCTGCCCTGAAAAGAAGCTAACAAACTCTAATTTAAACAATTCTAGCTGTTTGGAAATCTTGCTGAGCAGGATTTGTGTCAAAACTAGAAGAGTGCCACATATTTCTGTTTGAGGTTACGTTATTTTAAAAGTGGTGTGTCTGATGGGTGTCTGAGTCCTTGCTAGCCAGGAGTAGTTAGCCTGACTAGCTGACTAGCTGATATAAGCATGATATACTTTGGTTACGAAGAGTTATAATATTCTGTGCTACAAACAGAATATTATAACTATTAGAGCAGTGGCAATTATGAAAATTGCCACTAAATTAAGCTTGCCTATTCTAAACTTTTTCAAAAGTGGAACAAAATTAAAATAACTATAAATTAACATCACTGATATCATTATGATACCTGTAACGATCAAAATGGTTTTTCAGCAACTAGAGAATTAGTTTTTCTTTTAAACCAGAGCAATCAGATAATGTTATACATTTTAGTTTTACATTTATATGCCCTGGACAACTGGTGTTTATTTTACTCAACCGTGGAAAATCTCAACCCGTCCCATAAAAACTGGGAGAACAATTAGAATTTTAGGAGCTTGTTGATGTGCAGTAGTTGCCCAATATTACTGGGACCTGTAGCTAATTATTTTTTTATTTAAGCTTATGTCTTTGAAAGGAATGTTAGAACAGAGATGCATTTAGAAACATTGCTGCTGATGACCACTTTCTGTTGAGTTTAAATCTATTCATTATTTACCTTTATGCAGAATAAAACTCTGCATACAGGAACCAAAAGTTAGTCCTGGTGAAGCAGATGCTTTTATGTCAACAACTAGAGTTAAATGCTACCTCTGAAATATCATCAGGTTAACATGGCTTCCTCGTTTAGAGGACTTATGGAAACTCACCTCTTGGTTTTTAACAACAGAAGTCCACAGTGGACTGAGTCGTTGTCTTTCATTAATGACTTTCTGTGCTGAGATGTTGAATCATCGTGACTCTAACTTGTCCCCACCGTCATCATGCAGGCACAGAGTGAAAAGTTGATGACAGGGGGTTGTAAGCTGATATTTCTCTGTTTTTTTTTCAAGCCTGTGTGCTATTTGTAGTGTGATACCATCTGTCTCTCTCCTTCCCCGTGGACCTAATTAGGCCAAGCTCCCAGAGCTGCAGCCTTTCCCCTCCCCTGGTGGCCAGGCCGTGACCGAGAATGAAGAGCTGGTCTGGATGCCAGGGGTCAACGACTGTGACCTTCTTATGTACCTCAGAGCTGCAAGGTGAGCCCAGAGTAAAACAGAAATCCACTCGAATGCACATGTCTGTAGTATTTAAGCTTTTACGCCTTTTATATCTACTGCAAGGGTTTTAAAATGGATTAAAAGTGTCAAGTGTCCAAGTCATTCTGCCATAGCAAAGCTGAGATCTGAAATCATTTACATAATCCATGTGTTAAAAATGTCTAAAAGCCTTAGAATGTGTGAAAGCATGAAATCTGTGATTGGTTGTAGTTCATAAAATACTACCTTTTGATGTTGGAGTTGATTTGTACATCGTCATGGGCTGAGATCAGTCATCACTGAAGTTCATGTGCTGCGTGTGTGTGTGTTCATCTTTTGCTTGTTCAAGTTCAATTCTGATTCTTCTTCCTTGTTTGAAAGTTGTGCTGGTTGACCAGAAACATTCAGTTGATGCAAGGTCGCTTTATTCATTTTTTTAGCATTATGAAGCAAAATGTTTTTTGTTAAATGCAAGAAGTAACTCTCAGGTGACTTCTGCATTTATCCGCCCACACCGATGTCAAAGAAGAAGTGTTCTTTATGGCATGCAACCTGATCTATTGGCTTTTTTTTTTTTTACTTTAAAACCATCTATGGTTTGTGTCTGCAGGAGCATGGCTGCCTTTGCAGGGATGTGTGATGGAGGATCGACAGAAGATGGTTGTCTAGCCGCCTCTCGAGATGACACTACATTAAACGCACTTAACACTGTAAGTCGTTATGCAACAGCTGGACCACTTGGGGATGCACAACCAAATGGCTACACAACACCAATGTTTTAGTTGGTGAAATTTGTGTGTAGGTGTAGTTGGAGTTTTATCCGAGCGGTGATGGATCATAATAAGGCCTCTGAGACAGCAGACAAGCCACTCCCCCTTTTTTTCCCTTTCTGTGAACCCAACCTCAGAAGCGAGCAGTACATTAGGCATAATGAGACAATTGTCCGTCACACAATGCATGCGGAGGAATCAAGCACAACAAAGAGATTAGAATCATCATAAACAGGGGATTTATATGCCGACTATATAAACCAGAAAATTAGCATATCGCACAGGTCATTGTCTCTTGACCTTCTTCTCTATTTGCAATTCCAATGAGCGATGCTTGTTTATTCTCAGAGGGAGCGCTCCAGCGCTGCCTGTTTCACCCAATTGAATGTGACGGAGTGCTTAAAGCTCCGCAGCTATGGCCCCTTTGCACTGCGCTGTTCATCTCCAGACTGGCTTTCAGGCCTTGGCAGGCATTTCCGCTGATGCTGAGGATTTGTACCGACAAGTCCCGTCACACCCAGATGTGGAATTTTATTTCTTTTATCTTGCGCGTCAACTTCACATGTGATTTGGTTACAGCTCAAGTAGCTCATCGACAGCGTTCGTGTCCCTTTTCACATTTATAACCCTATGCCTTCAGCCTGTAATGTATTTTATGGGGTTTTATGTGACTACAGCAAAGTAGTGCATGTTTGTGGACTGGCAGAAAGATGGTGCACACCTTTTAATTACATTTTTTTTTTTTGCAAATAATTTTGCATTCAGTCCTTTACATCGATACCCCTTAAAGCCAGTCCAAACAATTGCAATTTCAGTATGAATCCAGCTGTTCTCTGAAAGGCCTCAGAGGTTTTTAAGGGAACATCAGTAAACAAGCAGCATCATGAAGACTAAGGAACACAGCAGACGGGTCAGGGAGAAACTTCAAAGTAGGGTTAAGTTATAAAACATTGTTCCAGGCTTTGGACATCTTACATAGCATTGTTAAATAAATTTAAAGAGTATGGCACTGCTGCGAACCTGCCAAGACATGCCCGTCCATCTAAGCTCTGGCGGAGAAGCAGTCATAGGGCCCTTGGTGACACTGGAGGAGCTGCAGAGATCTACAGCTCATTCCAGAAAGACAGCCAGCAGAAGTCCTGTTTGCATTTTTGTCACGAGGCATGTAGGAAATACATCTGTGAAAAGGATGCTTTGGTCAGACGGGACCAAAATGTAACTTTATGGCCTACATGCAAAACATTGCGTCTGTGTGGAAGAAGAAAACTGCACAGCAGGCCAACAATGGTAAACTTCCTTTCTAGTTTAAAGCAGCGATGTCCAAAATTTCCAAGAGTACCCCACTGCAGTTGCAGGAGCCGCCATTTTTACAATGAGTGCCAGAAGTACACACCGGAAGTCTAACAAAATCACCAAAAGTCGCTCCTGAAGTGTTTATTGTTTTGATATGCCTGATCACCTTACTTCAGTACAGTACTTCACACAAAAAGCACATAAATTAAAAAAACTAATAGCCCTGTTGTAACTGTATTAAATGCACTGACTGTAGCTTTAGGTTTCTCATCCACCAATGTTAGGTCTAGCCCTCAGGGGAGGGGATAAACCACAGGTATTAAATTAGGTTTAGGTATTAAATCCACTGACCTTAGGGTTCCTTGCCTTTCTTTCAGTCTCTCTATATTATAATGTGTAAACTTCCGGCATTGATTGTAAAAATGGTTGTTCCCTGCAACTGCTGTAGGGTGTTTTTGCCATGTGAACAGAACTGAAGTCCACAAATTTAGATTTGTTTTCTTTTTTTATTCAAAATTAATTTTCTATTGTGAAATCTTCCTTTTTACCTGTGCAAATATAAACAAAGTGCAATATTTTGATGAAAAGGGAGCAGTAAATCATTATAGATCTTCCAGGTTTGCGTTGTTTAAAAGAGGAAAAAAAGCCTTGCAAATGTTTTAAAACTCCAAAAAAATCTGTTATCTTTCGGATTTTTGGTGTTTACTCTCGGCTTCAAAAACAGGAAACTGGTTGCTCTTTCTTCAGAAACTCTTGCTTTATTCAGCTTCGTTTACTAAATGGGTGCACCAACGTCTGCTCTTGAGTGAACCTGGTTGATATACGTGGTGTTCTGTCTTCCATTACTAGAAGACTTTAATTTCTCTGTATCTTTGAAATGAATCACATCAATGGAAATTTCACTGCAAGGATTTTTTAAACTGCATCAACCTTCAACCTTGAGCTGGAAAAACAAATTTGTGCAATTTTTGTAGCGTAGTCAAGGGCCTTACAAAATCGCTGCACTTTGAACACCCCTGGTTTAAAACCTATTAATGTGTTAAAATAGCCTAGTCAAAGTCCAGACCTAAATCCATTTAAGAGTCTCTGTTGAGAGATTTAAGATGATCATGGGTGATCTCCACCAGGCCTTACGGAGCTTAACCTTTCTTGTAAAGAAGAAAGGGCAAAAATATCCGTCTAGATGTTGAAAGCAGGGAGAAATGTTGCGTAGTTGTACAAAATATTAACTCAAAGGGGCCGAATACAACTGCAGGCCACTGTTATCAGATTATTAGTGTAATAAATGTAACACCGTGTATCCTTCTGCTTCCACTTCAGTTATGCACCATTTGAAACATTAAGGCTTATAATTGTAATGTGACAAAATGTGGATACATTTATCTACTTTCATGCATTTTGTTGCTTCGGGGATATGATTGTAGTGTAAGTTGTTCCAAAAAAGTTAAAAAACAAAACAACTGGACTTTTTTCCGGAGTTTGAAGACGTTTCGCTTCCTGTGCAGAAAAATGTCTGGAGTAGCGTGGAGCTCCACATTTTGAATTGAGAAAGCTTTCTGGATAGGAAGCGAAACGTCTTCAAACTTGGGGGGAAAAAGTCCAGTTGTTTTGTTTTTTAACTTTTTTGGAATGACCATGACCTGGATGACTGAGAATCTTCACCAGCATCGTGTAAGTTGTGTATGCGTCTTTGTTTTTCAGCTTCATGAGAGCAGCTACGATGCGGGCAAGGCTCTGCAGCGCCTGGTGAAGAAGCCGGTACCTAAACTGATAGAGAAGTGCTGGTCTGAGGATGAAGTGGTAAGTGAAGCTTTCTTTGTTTTTGTAGGCAGTTTAAATAATTCAGCGTGGGCTGACACGCAAAACGGATCTCTTCATCTAATGCCCAAATATCTTTAATAGTTGCTTTGGGTCAGAGCAGAATTTGTCTTTAGAGGGAGCTGTTGAGAGGTAAGGCAGAGCTCTTGGCCCGGCCTCACACGGCATCAGCAAAAACACTCGTCGGTTTTCCAGCTCCTCCACGGCTCAAGAGCAGCTGCGTCCTGTTTATCACCCACAAAATAAATCTTTTTGCATGGAAGTCTGGAAGGGGGAAAGGACTGGGGGCTGGTAATGTTGGCCTCCATTTGTATTTAGAAGTGAGTTTCACCGCAGCTACCGGAGGGCTGGAATCAGAAAATGGCTGATCAAACGGCGCTTCATGGGTGGGAAGGAGGGGAATGAAAGCTCCGAATTACTCCATGTCAAAACGAATGAGCACTGCGGCTTTGGCTTTCATGCGTTTTGACACACTGGGCTCCATGTTTATGTACCCACTGCTTTTTAAAGATAACACTACTGCTTGATCTGACTGCAGATCTTAGACGCCTCAGTCTCTGCTGGAAGTTTATTCGTCTTTCAGGCAGTTCATTCATTTTCCCTTTTGCTGCTTTTTTGTTGTTGTTGTTTTTTCTGGTTTTGTTCAGATGCTCTATAATGTTCTGTTTTAGCTTTTTCTTCTCCCACAGTGGCTCATGTATAGTGGTAATGAGTTTTTTAAAGTAATCACACCTGTGTTTGACCGTAATTAACCAACATTAAATCAACACAGCTGTTTTTTGTGGGCTTACCTTTATGTGTTCCTTGCTGACGCCTGGCTTTAAAAGCTGCATGAAGGTAACCAGAGCAGGAGGCGAGCATCTCTGTCAGAGGCTGTATTGCTGTATTTTACCATAAATACTCTTCGACATAATTAGCACTTCAGTAGCTTGTTTTTTTACCAGTCCAACAGAGAAAAAAGTTATAGCTGCAGCTATTTTTTTTTACTTTGTTGGCATCCTTAAAAATTCCTTTAATGTAAATTTAACTGGACCATTTCTTTTATTTATACTTTTGAATTTTTTTCAGTGTCTAGATACTTCTCACAACTTCTTCTTTCTCTGTTAAATATTATCACACATTGAAGCTCATTTCTCTTTAACCTCTGTTCAAAATGGGCAAAACGGATGAGCCATTCAAGTAAATGCAGATAAGTTTGTTTATAACGCAAAAATACCGGGGGGGGGGGCTTATCTGTCCTGTCTTCACATGTATACACAGCTGGAGTTCACTAATTGCCTGCACGACTTTAATTGCAACCATGATCTTTGGTCAAATGGGACTGATGTGGACATTTTAACAAAACAAAAAATAATTAAATCAGGTTTGGCATTAAAAAAAGGATGAATGTGTTGAAGGACCTCAGTTAAAGTATGGTGGAAAACCTGTAGTGCTGTGGGCCTGTTTCTCTTCCAAAGCTCCTAGGAATCTGGAAAAAAAAACTGAAAGGGGGTCATTATTGAGTCTTTTTAGTGGGATAATGATCCCAAACATAACACAGCAAAGAGAAGGGGGTCTCTGTATACGTCAACTGTGAAATGTTAAATATTGTCACAAATACTGATAAATTCAGATTTTAGTTTTCCACATAGTTTAGCTGAAATTATGTTCCTACAAAAAATGCATTTTAAGGATTTTTACCCTTCTTCATTAGCTGTTCCAGTAATATTATGATGATGTGGTAAGCTTTACAAGGTTAATCTTACTCTGGTTTAAAATGCAGTGAACTTTGTTGGCCAGGAAGCCTTTTTTTCCACTAAAAGATCAAACCCAATCACTTTAGAGTAAATCGCCATTTCTGTCTGGATTAAAGTTGAGTCACACATGTAGCGCCTCGTCTGTTTATTCCTGTTTATGTATTCATGTCTCTGCACTATTATGTAAGCGTGGCTGAGGAGCTGTCAGTGTGTCCGGTGTATTTTGGCCTCTGTTCAGAGCCGGGTGAGCTTGCGTCTGTTTCTGGAGGCACTCGGCCGGCTGTGTGTGCTCCACCTGCCTGTGGAGGCAGCATCTCGACACCGACCTGTCGAGGACATGGCTCGCAGTGATCCGATCTCCACTTGTGCCTTTTTAGCCCCGTGGCCTTGAAGGACAGGTGTAAATGAAGCCTCGACCTTGACGCACCAACTGAAGCCAAGCCCTATTGCTCTTCATTTATTTATCACCCTTTCCTCTGCCTCTGCTCTGCTCCTATCCCCATCTTTCTCCCCCTCCAGAAATGGCATAATTATTTCTGCCTGCTCTTTTTCGCCCCACCCGGTTGTTCTTAGGATGTGAATAAAAGTGACAGCGGGGCTGTTGAAATGACAGAATCAGCCTGTCTGCAGGGTCACTTGTCACCTTCACCCCCCCCCCTTCTGACGTCTCTTCCCTCTCCCACTCCTGTGATCTTCCCATCCCTTCAGTGTAGCTTAGAAACCCCGTCTCAACTCTGAATTCACTGTTGGTGTATTTAATTTTCATCCACACACAGAGATGGCTCATTTAAAAGTCATTTTCAAGCCGTTCTGCAGAAAGCAACAACATTGGGATGCATTTTATTGGTCTCTCACTTGGGAAGAAACATTTGAGACAGTCAGCCCCTCAGCAGTTTATTACTCTGACATTATTGGAATATCTTTGACACTCTGGTATAATCTAATGGCATCGTGACGGGTTTTCATAGAAACTCTCACAGATTATAGTGGCCTGTTAAAGCCAGAGCGCTGCTTTTCTTGCCCATAGAGAAAGAGCAGACAATGTAATGTGTTGTGGTTGGATGGAAGCTGTTTCTGATGGTCAGACATGAAGCGGCCGTCTGTTTTACTCACTGACAAAGGCCTTGGTTACCCCAGAGCTCATCCTTTTTACCATAGGATGGTTTTATCTGCAGGATCCAACAAGTTTAAATCAGGAACAAAGAGCACATCAAATAAAAGGCAAACGGGTGGGTTCTTTTTTCTTTATTGCCGTTACATGTTTGCACTGATGTTGCAAAATGGAAGTAATGTTTTACCTCCAAACAGTTCTTCTGCTGAGTGAGTGCTCATTTGTGCTTGTAATGCATGAAATCACGGTGGGTTGACAGGGCGGTTGTCATGTCGCTCCACACAACTTCTGCTTTTTTTGGACTATAAAACTAAACCTGTAACGAAATGTGGTTTGGTCGTTTGTTAAGTTTGTTGCTCACCGCAGCTCACATTTGTTTAGAGCCATGCAATAAAGTTGTGGCCTCACTTAAAGTGGCAGATCCAGTCCTGCTGATGTTCATTTTTTATGCTTAATCAGAGCGTTAAGCCTTCACAAACATCAATGTGAAAAGGTGAATGGTCCATACCATTTTTCTTAGTTTCGTCAAAGGTATACATTTATCACCCTATACATTAAGCAGATTTTTCTGTACAACCATGCCCAAGAATCTGGATCTGTGGAATTGTACCACTGACTTGCTGTTAGGATAAAACCTAATCCTAGACAAAAATACTAAATGCTTAAGTCAGCATCCACATACGTACATCGGTTTACTTGACTTGTTAATTCTTCTTAGAGTACTTTATGAACGTTTTCTTACCATTCTTCACATTTACAAGACAGATTTAAAAAAAAATTAATTATTCAGATAATGACTTGTGTCAAAATCAATACGTACTGACCCATTGACATTTGCCCAATGTGCCACACTTCTTCTGGCAGCAGAGCTGCAATAACAGAGGCTAAGTCCCTCCCCTCCCTGCCATGATCAAAACGATGATCTTCTGCTCGAAGTTTTAAACTCTAACATGTCGAGTACAGCCAGAAAGAAACATACATGACCCTCTTTAGCTGACAAGGCAAACAGAAAAGCATTGTTTGGAGATACTTTCACTATGAGGTAGAAGGGCGGCAAAGAAAATGCTGCAGGATGACACATGCTAGCTTCGCTAACACTTCAGGCTAACACTATGATGTAATGTAAAAAGGTCAGTAGAGCTAATGTATCTCCAACAGCAATGTAGTAAACCTCCCAGATAATATAAGCTAGCACTATCTGTTTAAATATTAGCTTCATGGACAGCCTAATGACAGGGTTCTGTCCATATGAGCTCACCCATCAAGAGCCCCCTCCTCTGGCAGGCTTATATGCTAAGGCAGGGGTTTTCAAATTCGTTGAAGATAACCACGCCCCCCCAACGACAAACCTACCCCACACAAGTGGGGGGCCCGCCGAACAATTTAGTCCGGCCCAGTGGCTAAATGCATTACCATTATTAAACAAATTATTATTATTTTATTTTTATTTTTTTTCCCAGTGTCCTGTCTGGCAATGTGGCAATAAGAATTGTTGTCTTAATGCCAAAAAGAGCTCATCAGATTTGACCTTCACAAGTGGAGCAGTACGGCTTTTGCCATAGTGCTCCGCTTGATTTATGAATGTGAATAGTTTTATTATGATTCATGCGGGGAAAGGAAAGGAAGAACAAGAAGAAAAAAAGAAAAGGTGAAAGAGTAGATAAAAGATAAAACAATTTTGAAAAAAACATGTACTTCGTTTAATTAAAAATCTGCAGTTCCTATATTGTCCACGAGGGGCGCTGTGTTTTAATGAGCAGATGGTAGCACTGAGCTTCAGATGTGGAATATTTATTTTAAATCAGTTCTTAATTTTTATCTGTTTGATGTATTTTGTCATGCAGGACAGTGTTTTTAAGTTCCAAAAAATGTGAATAAATGTTTTTCAACATTGTACAATCACTGTCATCAGTTGTTATGCATAATGCACTTAAGTAAATGTTTAACTGAGTAAAATGGAATCAGGTATTTTCCTTCGTACCAGTATCGAGTTTTGAATTATAGTATGATAACCTTACAGCCAGAGCTACAGTTGAATGGTTTAACTCAGAGCACATTCATCTGTGAGGACGATCTAGTCAAAGTCCAGACTTAAATCCAGCAGAACATTTATAGCATATAGATGCTTTCTATGAAGTATGACCAAGCTTGAAGTACTTTGCATAGAATCCTGGGCATATATCCTGTCTCTAGATGTGCAGAGCTGGTAAAGACATAACCCAAAAAACTTGCAGCTGTAATAATAGCTAAATATGATTCTATAAATTGAGTTAGGGGAGCTGAATACAAATGTAGTCTGCACTTTTAAGATTTCTATTAATTTTTTTTAACTTAAAAAAATTCTTCCAGTGTTCTATCTACGTCACTTGATTATGTTCTAAAATCTTACTAAAATACATTGAAAGTTGTGATTAAAACACGACGAAACGTGAATAAGTCAAGGGATTTTAATATTGTGTGCAAAGCAGAGTCATCTTTTTGCTTCTGAAAACCAACACAAGGCTCGTCAGCTGTTGCAGCTGTAACTAAATGGTGCTAATATTGCATAGGCCAACAGGAGGTGCCACATAAACAATCAGAAGCAGCAGCGGCAGCCGCAGTCTGGCTGTGTTCTTCCACGTCGGAGACACAGGCTGATCTATGACTGCTGCGGGGCGGGAGGTCTATTTCTCAGCCAGCTGCACCGTGCCGTGGCTTATCTCCGGCTGTGTCTGCAGCTGATGGATGACTGCACTGAGGGGAAGGGAGGGGGGCATCGAAAACACAGGGAGAGGACAGACTAGCAGCCCCCCAGTGGTAGAAAACGAGCATTTGCGTCAGAGACTCACCACTGAAGCAAAAACGTGCTGAAAAAACCTGTTTTGTAGGCTGTGAAGTCAGTGTCTTCTCTCACATTTATGGTACAGTGCCAGCAAAGTATTTTTTTTGGGTGTTTGGTAACTGAATAGCGGGCAGGATGGGTGTGTGCTGGAATTTCCTGCCACCTTTTGTGTCGGCACATGCTAGAGAAAGCAGTGGTTGTTACTTTGCTCTCCAAAGGTCATGTTGTGAGTGCTGCCACATTTATTATGGGATAAATATGAACCGTTTACACTTGGTCTGGTGGCGGGACCTTGACTCCGCTAAGATCTATCTTCCTTTTAGACTTTTAATAAAAGGCCGTGCCTCATTTAACATCTGCGCAGCTATTGACAGATCTAAACATAGATCTTGTATGGTGTCTATGCAAAGAGGATGTGGGTAGTAAAGTGTTTGTCAATGCGGTTATTCCTATTCAAGTGTGTTGTGATTTCCTCCCTTTACACCGTGGCTAGTCTTACTTTTAAAGAAGAAAGTGTTTTATTTTTTCTGTCGCTCTTTATTTTTGTTTATTTTGCTGGGCGTCCTCAGACCTCGGGCTTCAGCTTTTACCAAGTCAAGTATGATGACTTCATATTGAGTGAATGTAGCCTTGTTTTCTGCTGGGCGGCCCTGCGTCCCTTTTTTCAGGGCAATGACATTTAGTGGGAATTATGTTCCATGAGTGAGCCTGCCCTCTGTTTGTCATCACGATACCATCTGTGTGCCTGTGTCTACATTATCTTAACCAGTTTTACAACTCCAAACAATCGGCTTTCGAGCAGGATGTACGCATACACAATGGCCCATTGAATTATTCCTTTTTTTTCTGTTTCTGTGTCCTCCTTTTATGCGTCTCCTCACAAGCCTCACAATGGTGCAGTGTTCGGTTCTGAGGGGAAACTCGGGGAGGGTAAGAAGCGCCAGCTCTCTGGAACACGCTCAGAGAGAGAAGCCTGTTGTTTCTGCACAGCGGATGGCCATTTGGTAGCACTTCCACCCAGCTAAACCCCCTCGCCTCCCTCCCTCGCTTCTCCGTCTCTCTGAGCCCCTCCTCTGCCTTTGTTCCCTAGCAACCGAGGGCTGGAGCAGTCGGAGCAGGGGCAGAACGATTCACGGAGCAGATTGGCGGATGATTTATTAGCTGGGCTGGAGAGCAGTGAGCCCAGGCAGCTGAAATGGAGCCTTAAACTGGAGCCGACATGTAGAGAGAAGGGAGGGAGGGAACCAGCAAGAAAACGAAAACTGAAGGGATGCGGGAGGGGGAGCATGCATGAAGCTTCGCTATTAGGATATGATTGCTTCTACTGAGTAAGAAGTACAGTTATGGAACAATTAAGATGACCTGATTAGGCCAGAATACAGGAACAGGTCTAATTGATTTTAAAGAGCTTTACTGGCTTGTGTTATGATACCTGGAAAGAGACAAAGAAATGTTTTCTAATCCTGGTTTAATTTCTGGACCTGATATTTTGGATTAGGGGTGTAGTGTAACGGCCAGCTCAGGAGACGATACTCAAAACTGGGTTAACTGAAAATAAAACGAGGCGTCACTTTAGCAATATCTTTAAGAGTATCCACTTTTTGTCTTCACAAATAGAGTACATATATACCTATAATCTGTGTAGAATAATCCCGTGCAAATTTTATCAGTCCATATATTGCGGTTTTTGTTCCCTGTCTAATTTTAACATCCGAGTGCCAAAATGGCACTGGAATTGCTCTTTTTGTGTGTTTTTGCAAATGGAAAAAAGTTTTCTTGAATGTCAAACTGTGTTTTAAATAATCTGTGTTTAGTGCAGACTAATTCAGTTCAAATATTATCTAAGTACCTAAGAATTTGGCATAGAGAAGAGCAGATGCAGTCCAGGCTCCTTAGAAAACAATCACATATAGGTCTTTAGGATAGTGGTGATCAGGAGCTATAAAGCAAGTGTTAAATTTAGCTTCGTTAGTGACTATTGGTTTATTAATCAAGGTACTCGCCATGTGTGATCACTCTAGTATAGAGTTTCATCATCTGTAGTTTTTAAGATTTTCAATCTAGACTCATTAAAATAAAAGTGAGGTTGTTTATCATCATTAGGAAGCTATGAAGTAGATGTTGAGTCTATTATAGAAAACTACTAAACGCCAGTCACTGTATTCTCAGTATTTAAATAGTCTAAGTGCTTTAGGGTTTGAACTACAGATAATGAATTTCTACCTAGACTTATTAAAAATGGTGAAGTAGCCCTCTATTTTAGCTCTGATAGGAAACTACAAAATATATATTGCCTTTTGCGTGGTTAGTAGCTAACATTTAGCTTGGTATAGTGTTCTCGGTATTTGATTAGTGGTAGTATTTTAGGTTTTAAACTACAGATAATGAATTCCAGTCTAGTCTAATTGACTGTTTAGCGAAGATGAGAAATCCAATTTTAGCATCTTTAGCAGCTAACAGCCTGCAGCACTATTCTCACAGCATTTGATCAGTCTAAGTATTTACATTTTGATATACAGATGAAGAGTTACAGTCTAGACTATTTTAAAAAAGTGAAATAGCACTGTTTTCTCGCTCCAGTAGAAAGCTGTGAAGCAGATCCTACCTTTAGCATCATTAGCAGTCAACTCTTAGTCAGTCGCAGCCTCTGTTAGTGTAGACTGTTTTAGATTTTGACCAAGAGATCATCAAAGCTGTGAAATAGCTCTATAGTTTAGTGCCAACAAGAAGCAAGAAATCAGATGCCCACTTTAGCGCCATTAGGCACTAGCTCTTTGCCAGCCAGTGTCTCAGTGTCTGAGTCCAAGTACTTTCAATGTTGACCAGAATTTCATCAAAAGCAGCCAAGGCTCTTTTAAAAACAGCGGAAAAACCCTTTAGTTTATACTGATAAAACATTACAAAGCAAATGCTAACTTGAGCATCATTAGCGGCTATCTACTAGCTAGTCCCGGTTTTTCCAGTGTTGGTATAAATTAAGTATTTAAATTTTTCACATAGAAATGATCAAATGCAGTCTAGGCTCATTAGGAATTGGTGAAGTTATTTTTTTATTTTAGTGCCCAATGGGAAGCCAGCTTTAGCATTGCTTTTGGCTAAGGGTTAGCCAACGGGGTATTCTTAGCATACTTAAAAATCATTCATTTCATGTCTTTCACTCTCATATCATTTTATCTTTTTTTTTTTTTTTTACTGAGTACCCAAAATAGTGTCACACAAATGATTTCTAAGCGGTAGACTTCTTAGTTTGTGTTGAATCTCAGCCCAAATAGTTTTTTTTTTATATATATATATTGACTTTTATAGCTGAATGTGTTAACAGATCAGGGCAGTTTAAGAACTACCTTGTTTCTTAATTTCAGATGAGGCTTCATAAGATTGTGGTATTTTGACAAGGAAAATTGTGGCATTTTAATTTAACATGTTACATTCCCATTTAAGCTTTATTATCAAGACTTGTGTAATGTTCATCATCTGTGATTTTATCAGAGTGAAGCTAGAGTGAAAATCCAAATGTTAATCTGCATCTTGACCTTGTTTAAGTAGCTGGAGATGTGTGTTTTATGTTAAGCTCAATGCTTTACATTACATATTGCTCCATCTACTGGCTAATCAACTACTCAGTCGTCAGGGTGATGGATGGAAATTAAGCGATGCCTCATGAGACTAATGTGAAAGGCCTTTTTGTTTAAGATGTCACCACAGAACACGTTGCTTACGATCAGTCCTTCTGATGTTTCACAGTTTGGACTGGTTTAGTTGTCACTTAGTTGCACCCTAAAACTGGGAGCGTGTTTGTGTGATGATCAGACTTTAAATGTAAGAGTGTTGCATTTCCTGGTTAGACTGGGCTCTTTTCCTGTGCGTGTCTGTAATTTTACTCCCTGGGAAAAAAAAGTTGTGTTTTGCAGCTGGCTGTTTTACTTCAGTATATTTGGCCTTTGTTCCACACCAAAGCTGGATATGTAAACAATCTGTGGTTACATAACTCACTGTGCTGGAGTATGAACTTCATTAGAGGCTCCGTGTCTGGTTTTCCTTCCCACCCATCTTCCTTCCATCATGTCCAGAAGCTTTTTCCTCTCAAATTGTGTCAGCCTGCCTGCTTTCCTCCCCTCTCTGGCTCACAGCTAGTTTTACCTCTGAATACTCTCTCTAAGCGGTGAACGGCATCTACAGGGTCGGTGTAGTTTCCTGTTAAAGAGGCAGCTGTTATTGATCTGTTGTTAACAGTTTCTCTGCGGTGGATAAATATCTTGAGGCTGCTCATTTGGATGTGGCTGAAATGAGCGCTGCACCCAAACAGGAGTCCACTTCTGGTTTTCCAGCCTGCTGCAAACCAGAGGCTCTCTTGCAGAAAGATCACATGTAAAGCCTTCCCCTTTGTAGTGGAGGAGCACAGAGTGACAAGCTATTTCTTTCTTGTTAGGAAAAAAGAATCGAGGTGCTGCCGGAGACCTTGTGGATTTGTCCCCTGATTTATTTGCTCTGCCCCCGCTTTTACCTGCGGCTGGACGTGGAGATCTGTGCTCCCGGTGGACTTTTCCCCGCTTTCAGCCGGAGTTACTTGGTTAGACGCGGTGGACTGAGATCCCTGAAGAACGGGGCTTGCCTCTGGAGCAAGAAAGTAAATCTGTTGGTCGTCTGCCTGGCTGGTTGTGAATGTTTCCAGCCAGCGCGCTCAGTCTGTGGCTCTTAAAGGAGAAGGAAGGCATTTAGGTAGTTTGGATTTCTGCTTTTGTTTCTCTCTCGTGGTGTTTTTGCTCGCGGTGAGGTGAGGCGGCATGTTCACATTTGGTTTTTATTTCAGATTAAAGGCGATGTCATGAAGTGGCAACCTCTGTGTTGGGGTAGATGATCTCTTTGTACTCTTATCACAGTATTTCTGTTGATTCTACAGATTTAAAAATTAGGAGTAAACTGTAATTTGTGTCATTTTCTTGATTTTTCTTTTTTTTTTTTTTTTTTTTCAAATGCCAAGTTCAGGTTTTGACATTGAACTTTGCGTCTTGAGAGCAGCACCATGCTCGTTGGATATGTTTTTACATCCAGCAGGGTTTGGGTAACTGTTTTCACAGCACATGAAAAGACCAAGTTAATGTCATCGTCTCCCCCTGCCTTACTTGTCATTTCCTCTCTCGGTTTGCCCTGACATGGCTGTGTTTGCCCCGGAGTTTAAACGGAGCTGCGGAGGTTTCTCAAACACACATCAAACCTCTCCAACCACAGACTAGAAAAACAAAAAAAACTTTCTTTTTTTTTTTTTTCCTGTCTTGTTGTTGTGGTGCTCAGCAGTAACTTCTTGCAGCCGCAGTTTAGCTGACTTCACATACACTAACTTGACGTTATTTTTTCTCCCTCTCCATCTCTTTCTCTCTCTCTTTTCTTTCTTCCCCTGTGAAATATTGCAGAAGCGCTTCATTAAAGGGCTGAGACAGTTTGGCAAAAACTTCTTCAGGATCCGGAAGGAGCTGCTGCCCAACAAAGAAACGGTAAGATTAAACTTTTACAGAGTTTGCCCGTTTTAAATACTGCACAGAAAACGAGGCGCATTCTTGGAAACACTGGGAACCTGAGCACTTAAACATCTTCAGAGCGACACTTTGAGCACTGCTGGTTTATATCTAGAGGCCTTATTTTGCTTCAAGGGCTAGCATTGATTGCTACTTCTAAATGAATGGCAAAGCTGCAGCATATGTCAACTCTGTGCAGTAGCCTGATTGTCCTGCAGGTTAGTGATAACCTTTATAGTAGTTATCAGTAAACTGTCTAATACTTGCATTGTTTTATGGCTTCATTTGTGTATCAAAATTGTAAAAAAGGCACCACCTCCTGAAATATTAATAAATTAGATTTGTCTGAAATTGTCAAAAACCTTGAAGCTCAGCGGAGGCTGTCGTTTTATGCCGTAGCTGATAGTTTTGCTCGTCAGTGTCGGTGCCTTTGATTTGTGGAGGTAGTTATTTAATCTTTCTCACACTCTGTTATTGCGTTATTTGCGTACACTAGCAGCGTGGGGTGTTGGTGTTGCCACACTTCCCTCCGCCGTGCTTGAGTGAACACAAATGTCACTGTGGTAATCATCGACGAACAGCTGCGTGTAACCTCTCTCATGGTGCAAAAAGGCTCAAATCCCGGCTCCGATAAAGATTCACGAGAGCCGACTTTTATTTGGACGAGAATGTTAAGCGTGAAAAACAAAACACAGTTGTTGCTCCGATGTGAAACTGAAACTTAATATGGATTCCTCTCAACAAATGCGAAGTTTTAGCTTTGCTATAAAGGGAATTTAGAGCAGCATTCTGCATTTGTTACAAAAGAAAGCTTCGCAGCTTTGAGCTGGCTGCTGAATTATTCTCAGAAGAGGCTTGCGACTCACAGAACCTTGCAGACCTTGTTGTTTTGTGCGGCTGCTCCTGCTGGAAGTGTGCCGACACAATGCTGACACAGACATCAAAGGGGAAAAAAAGCCAAATTGTTTGTCATGCTTCTCATCTGCTTCATTTCCTCGTCTGCTGCAGGGTTAGGGTACAACAGCCCTCTCTGTCAAACACACAGACTCTCATGCACTCAAGAGCTCCTCAGAGTCGCTGCCTCTGCTCCACATTTTCTTCTTATTTCTGAAAACTGATTCAGACCTTATGAAAATGGGAGGTCTGATTTAGACATGGGCCACTTTCTAGCATGAAGTTATAACAAGGTTTTAAAAATGTATCAAATCAAAATAGTTCAAATGTTCCATTATTTTCCTATGATTTTAATTGCTTTGATTTAAAGCACGAGAGCAACAATTATTCCTGCTACGGCTAAAATGATTTAAAAGTTTCTTGAATGGGTAGTAATGTTGTCTGTTAACTTTTTAATATTAATTGTGCACGAATATAGAATAAACATCCACTAAATTCAGTGGATGTATCGAATCTCTTCACTTTTTGCTGGTTGGGTCTTTAGACTAACTCTAGAGTTTATTTTTGTTGGCTAATTAGTCGGGCTATCTGCTCAGGTGGCCAATCCGCTGTCAGTTGCTTACCAGCTGTAGCTTTAATACAGCGATGCATTACTAAGAGTAATAGGCGTCTCTCCTTTAGTTTCCACACCCTGTCCATGTTTTTTGAGACGGAAAATATTTCCAATCAGCCAAATTTGTCTTTTTTTATTAGCAAGAGTAAGAGCCTTCTTCCAGCTGACTGTGAGTAGCAACAGGTGGGGGAGGGACAGCACTGATGCTGTTCTTTGCTTCAAACGGCTGTAAATGGCTCCGGTCACTCAGGCCCTTTCTCTGGCATCCCATGATAAGGACTTTAAGCTGCAGCAGAAATGACGCCTAAATCCTTCTAATGAGGGGCCAGAGACGGTGCTGGAGTCAACGGGGATTTCTCTGGGTGTGTGGCTCATAGAATAACACAGCCCTGCGTCTCTCCCACCTGTTGCTGCACACTGCCACTCAGCTGGCTGAAAAAAAGGCTTCTAAACCTTTTCAGGAGCTAACAATAAAAATTGGTTGTTCAGAAATGTAAAACGGCTGCATTTATAGCACAGTCACTAAACGATCAACACCCATAGCTCTTGTTGAGGTGACACTGCTTCAGACTACAGCTGGCAAGTCTGTTAAACAACCAATGGCAGGTTTGCTACATGAACAGATAGCCTGCCTAATTAACCAGCTAATATCGGCTGGTTTTATTTGGTTTATTCAATAAAAAGCACACCTGAAAACTACTCATCACCTTCTGGTGTTTATTCTGTTTCTGCTTTCTGTATCAAAACTAAAATAAATCCTATTTGGCTGTTTAATTTCTTGATAGTCTGTTTAATGTTCCTTTAAAAGCAGCAAGAAGAGCTGCTGTGTTTCTGTTTTCTACAGAGCTATTAGATCACACAGTAGATCTCTGCTCTAATACTTTATGTAAAATCAGTGAACCTGTCATATTTTAACTTGATGGTTATCATAGCGTAAGAATCTTAAGATGAATGCTGTTCTGTAATAGTCATCCCAATTACTCTTTTTGTACTTTTCAAATATACGGCCAGTTGATTGGCTATAAAAGAGGCATTAATGCAGTTCAACCTGGAGGGGGAGTTTATTTGGCAGGAAAAGTAATAGACCTCCTCCAGGATCGGGGGCCGCCGCCACAAAGCAGGGAGAGAGATTAATTTTCCTCCTGCACACGGAAAATAAACTGGCCTTTAAACGTTTGAGAGGATGGCTGTTGTAACATGTGGAGATTGGGTAGAGCTTGTTTTAGATGCTACAAAATGCCGGGGTTACTGCACAGAGGAGGTAAAGAAAATTATTTACCTGATCCAAGGAATTGCACATCAGTCCCTCAAGGACATTTGTTTAGTATGTGGCCGTCACTGGGATATGGTGATATGGAGATATTTTAGGTTCAGCTTCAGTCTCGCCCGTTTCACACACATTTGTTTCCTAAATAGAGCAGTATGTTTCACAGGCCTGCTTCCTCCTGCCCTAAATCCTGTAATGCGCAGCTTAAAGCCCTTGGGCAGATATCCAGGGTTACAGAGGTCCAGTACGCAGCGTCGGCCCCTCGCTGCTGCTCCTCGGTCGCATTAGCCGCTCTGCCCCTGAAGCGGCTGCACAGCTCGAACAGCCAGTGCCAGGGGTAAGCACCCAGCTCTGTGTAAACACACCAGGCCTGACTAGCAGTCAGGAATGCCTTATATAAAGCCACAGCAAGGCCCGGCGGGAGGAAGTGGGTGTGTCGTCTGACCGTCTGCAGCTAGCTCTGCTGCCACCATTTCCTTCACTCCAGAGAGGACGTCATGGAGCACGAGCTCGCTGCTCCCACTGTTTGAACAGCTCAAATATGCTGAAATGACAGATTAGAGATAAACTCTGCAGCTGATCTTTTTGCTGGTCAACAGACCGTATTTGCTAAACAGAGCTGTATCCGTTTTGGCTTTGTTTACCGCGCAGCTCGACACGGAGATGGACCGGCCAAAACTTTTAGAGATTAAAGGGAAGAAAAACAAAAGAACATCCAACATTTAGTTGCGTGTGACTGAATTCTTCCTTATACCTTAGACATACTGCAACATACCTGCAGTTTTACTATTTATGTCAGCCAAAACTAGTTTAGGTGCTCAGTCGCTGCTTTCTTTCACTCCACAGAAATTTCAAAGTAAGATATGCTTCACTAAACAAAAACAGGATTGCAAAAAACATTTCATGCTTGAAACTGTGCTCAGTTTATCTCTGTGTCCAGAGAGGGAGATTTTAAACTGCATGAAAGCACAAGTCATTTATTTACTTGATACTCGCATAAGTGTATTATAAACTTTATTTATAGACCATAAACATGATGAGCAGAAGAACAGAGAGCAAATACAATCTAATAAACTCAGTGAAGCAGCATAAAACGTTTTACAAGCTTAAAGCTAAAGCTGTAAGCATGTCTGTATTTTTATCAAACTTGGGTGGTTGTTTTTTTAAGTCTTATTTCTGCTTTTTGTGGTTGTAACGTTTTAGACTTCAGTCCCTTGGTGTTTATATATGAAAGCCCAGAAAACCTAGTGGCATTTATTACTTTGCTTAAACACCGACATATATTTTGTGTCTGACTTTTGTTTTATGTTTATTTACCTTTGGTATAAATATGGGCAACGATCTGGAGTTGTGCGGTAATTTTTAGCTTTGTTATAGAGGTGGTTGTCATGATAATATTAGATTATGATGGGCTAGAGATGCACTGAGATACCGCTTGGTGGCTGAAAGCTTCCCAGACCCGGTGGCAGCCGCTAGAATCATCTGAAGAATCGGATGTATGTTCCAGTCAGTGAAAGTCAGTGCTGCTGATATAAACACTCTTCGACGTAGTTACTGTCACTGGGGGAAGAAGACAATGACCGCTCAAGACACGAAGGTTAGAAAAAAATATTTTCAGTTCTGTTTATTTTACCCTATAAATTGTGGTTCACAAATGTAAACCACAGCCAAATGAAATGGGTCAAAGCTTTACAAAAACCCGAAAGAGGAAGTCGACCACAAAACTCTGATTGGTGCATCTGCCCAAGTTTGTCCCCGCCCCTTGCCCAACGACCACAGGAGATAGACACCAGCCCACCATGTATTTGATTGTCTGGTAGACATGAACGATAAAGCCGAGCGGTTTTTAGGTAAACTCATGTTAGAACATTGAAACTGAAAGGTGTTTACCAGAGTAAAGGGTTCTTCTTTACACTGGCAAGAAACAAGTACTACTGTTTTTTTTTTCCCCACAAAATTGTTTCATGACATCTTTTTACAAAGAAAAATTTAAATAATTAAACCAACTCAATTCAATTTCAGTTATTTTTTAGCTGTTAAATCAGGAATCAATTACCAGAAATTGCCAAACAGAATCTAAATAGCTGATTGTATCCATTTCTGTTCTTTGCTTCATGTAAAAGCATCCATTTTTATTTTATAGCTACATAAAATACCTTTTCTTTTGTTGGAGGTCTTGTTTTCTGTCTTTTTATGCGCTGGTGTAATGAATTTGTAAATTTAACTTGACATCAATTGGCAGATTTTTTGCAAATTGGTGCAGTTCTGTTGACTGTGATGTAGCTTTGGATTTCATGGTAAAGAATTGTGTTTTGTGCTGCATCACCTGCCAGGTTCAAAAGACAAAATAAGCTCTGCAAAGAGAAGACGGATGAAGGCACAGAGCAGATTAAAAGCAACTAAAACTGCACAGGAAGATGGATGATTGAGTTAGCATCCGTTGGACATCTTTCAGTCTGGATTGTCAGCATTTATGAATATTGTTACCATTAAATTCTAGCCTTTAAAGGCCTAAAAAAACTCGCTCTTTCTACCTCCCCGTTCTGTCGGCGTTCCGATCGGCCAGAAGGCGACGGGCCGCGCCGCTCTCGTTGCATCTTGTTTCTGTGAGTAAAAGGAGCGCTCTGTCCCCTCCAGCTGCTGTCATCTGCAAGGCGGCCAACAGGAGAGCACGGCTCTCAACACAACCTCTCAGCAGATGTTTGCCCTGGTACAATCTGTACAAACGTCAAATCGAATAAATTGCCTTGTTCCTTAGGCCAGCAGCCTCCAACCTCAGGGGACAGGTGTGATTATAAATATTTAGGTTAAATCACTAATTAATGCGGCTACAAACTACGGTGGCCTGGTGGGTTTGGCACCGGCAGCCGGTTCAGTGTTTGGTGAATGATAACTTGTTTAGGCAGTAAAATTGCTGTCAGCTGAGATAAACCCTACCAACACATATTGACGTTCTTTTAACAGACCGCAGGCGACTCTGCACAGCTGAACGTAGGCAAAACCTTCCAGCAGACTAAAAGATGGAGCTCCCTGCGTAATTGAGTCCTCGGTCGGCTACGTGTTGCGGGCTCTTTTTGCGGACAGGCTTATCAGCAGAACACGCCGGGCCGAGCCTCCAGCGCAAAGGCGCTGTTCCCTTCCATTCTGCTTTCAATGGGAAAAGCGCTTACAGCAGGAAAACCACGAGTGCTGATTCTTCATCCTGTGCATCCCTGACCTGTGAAAGCTGAGCTCACTCAGTCGCTCCGTTATAGAAAGGCGCCGCACAGCAGGGTCTTCGCCGTCTGTTGAACCCGTTTTTTAAACGCACCCTGCTCCACCTGCAGAGATCCTCTCACTCGTCCAATGCCAGCCTGTCTAAAAGCATCACTGGCCTTTATTTATATATGTATATCTGTCTGGTTCAATAAATAATCAACCACTAAATGTTAAACCTTTCTCTAAAAATCTGGCTTTATTAAACAGAAATAAATGCACTTAGTAGGGAGCGGTTAAACAATTTTATGAAAGCCAGACTAAATCAGCCATGACATTTAATGTCTATTATTTTTGTGGTTCTTCATAAGTCTTTATACAAAGTTAATAAACGTATTATTAAAGCAATACAATGCGTAAAACCTTCCTTTGACTGTAGTGCATGGTAGGAGTTTAATTGTTGGACTATATTCTTTTAACCTGACAACAGCCAGCTGCATGTCGTTCCGCCTAGCTCCACTCACATACATCTGGGACACCGCCATAGGGATTGCCTTTACAGAAGGCTGGGCCTTATCAAAAATTCTTGCATATGATTGGATAAGCCACTTGTCTGTCATCTTTATTGACGTGCTATTTCAACCACTCACATCGAAGCTAACCCGTGACGCTGATGATAGCGACGCAGGAAAAAAAAAAAATAATAATAATAATGTGTTTGCGGCTCTAGTGGCACGCGTTTTATTGACAGTGAGCTGACAGGAAGAGGGGGGAAGACAGGCGGCAAAGCGCCGCGGGTCGGAGTCGATTCCGGGCCGACCGCGTTGAGGACTAAAGGCCTCCTAACATAGTTAGCGCTAACCGCTCCGGGGCGCTTCCGCGTCGGCACGTCCGCTGGTCCCGGAAAACAAAACTTGCCAAATCCGGTCGAGAGAAGGGCGAAAACATCGTGTCCACCAACAAAAGCCTTCAGAGGCGTTCTCTGATGTTCTTTTAATGAAACAATATTAGGTAGATTGGACAACACGGAAGAAATAGCAGCATCGACTAGCCGCCATTGCTATCAAAACAGTCTCACGTCATGGTCGCGTCTCCACTACGTCACATCTATGAAACTCCAGCCCTGCGTCCTGATTGGCCAGACCATAAATTTGGTTGGAGAAATCACTGTCTACCGGCGGTGTCCCAGATGTATGTGAGTGGAGCTAGGCGGAGCAACATACAGCTGGCTGTTGTCAGGTTAATATTCTTTAAGGTCGGAGCTGACATTTTCATTTTGACCCTATCTCAAACCCCACTTCCAAGGACTACCATATAAGACGATGTTCCTTGACTGAGGTAGTAGTTTTTAAGCCAACAATATATCAAGGAATTACAAGATCAAGTTTTTTATTGATGAAATCACATAGTTTTGCTTGAAAATAAAAAAAACTGTATTTTTACTTTGTGTGTTATTTTTAAATTGGATCATTTTATTTCAAGATGCACCAATTTAGTTTTTTTTCTACTTTGAGTTTATTTAAAATATAGTCCCCTGGTAGCAAGTAGTCTATCCTTATACTAGATGAAAAAAATCCTTATTTCCATTCAAATAAGATGGTGTTGTTAAAAAAACAAAGGCTTCCTCCTAAAGCCGATAAATTAGCATTGAAACAATTTGGCTGCATAACAACAAAGCTTCTTAATGACTTTACCAGAACATCTTAATGTCCTCTTTAATAATTGAATATTAAAATATGTTACATTTAGATTTAGATTTACTGGCATGCATAGCACAGATGCATTGCATAAATAATTAGTTATTGTTTATTCTGGTCCAAGCAGTTCTTTGCGACATTGATATTGCACACAGTAATATATAAATTTGCGGTATATTGTACAGCCCTGCTAAGGCCCATGATCCACAGGAGAAATTATGCGCTGCAGGTTCCTTGATGCGTTGAATCCTACGGAAGAATAAATAACAAAGATTATCCCCATATATGCCTAAAAGCTTAGGTTGGTAGTCTTTATTTGACATTTGAAAAAAGTGCATCAAAGCACAAGCGGCTAGTTGATCCATTTGAAGGCCAAAATGGGAGCTTTTAGTTTTGATCCATTTATTGCATAGGAGGAAAAAAGTTTGACCAGCTGATCACAGATCAGAGCCATTCAAGAGTAAATTGGCCGATCTGGATCTCTGACAGATTGGAGCATTTCTTCTTCTTCTTCTTTTTTTTCCTTTCTCACTAAAATACGAAGAAATGTGTACATTTCCCAGTAAATTCCCCTAAAATACATGGATGCACCAATCGGTCAACTAGAGAGGGCATTAGAGCTATTTTACTTTAATGGGCTCCGATTGATGATCAGCGGGAAAGATTTTTTTTAAATCCGATTTTGTTTTTTCTATGAATTAAATACATCCAAGCTCACGATTCCTGCTATTTTTAGTGTATAAAGACATCAACCAACAAGGTTTACTTTGACACGCTTTCTTTTAGTTCTATAGATAATAAGAGTTAAGGACATAATGTTTTGGTGCACAAAACAACACTCTGCTGGATTCAAAGCTGCTTCCTCCTGAGATGACCTGCAGCACATTTTTTGTTTTGTGTTACAGTCCGAAGAATAAAAATAAACTGGAATCTTCACAGTAGACCTAGAGAAAAAGCAGAAGTCCGTGTCGGCCAGGAAAAGGCTGAACGGTGCCTCTCGACTAAAATGGTTCGCTAATCGCCTCGGAGTTGAATTCTGGCCTCCTTGACTCTGTTAGCCTTCAGCAAGCTTCCTGCTACATTAGCAGTCAGCTTGGAGCTGATGGAAGTCGCCTCGCCCTCCAAACCAAACGCAGTGCAGCTGCCATGGTTGTTGAGGAATTCAAAGTCCATGGGTCAAGAGCATATATAATAAACCACGGTTTGATTTAGTTTAAAAATACTTCCCCCTAACCTTACTGAAATGAATCAGGAAGCAATCTGCCCTCCTCCGTGTGAAGGCGAAGGAGGAAACGGGAGGAGCTCTGCTTCACGCTGCTCTAATGGATGTTTACACAACTCGCCATCAGCCAGCAGAGCCCAGAAACCATGTCCCAGCGCTCCCTATCCCCCCAACCGCCTGAAATATTTATCGCACATTTTTTCACTCGCTGAATTTGCTTCAGTATGGTTTGCGCTTGGTTTTGCTCTTGATTGTCTATTGTTATCCGCTCCTGGCTCTTTCCTCCGTCTCGGCTCTCCCCTCTGCCTCGTTCTCGGCCCTCACCCCCGTCAGCTCTCCCCCGACCACTCCTCCTTCCCCTGCCAGCAACAGCCTTAACCGTTTGGCTTCATGTCAAAGCAGGGGCCTTTTGTGGCTCTGTCACAAATCTGCCAGGAAAAACAGAAACCATCTGTTCAGGCCTGGGCCTGAGAGCGGATGAGGGTGTAAACACACGAGTTTAGCCCTCCGCCCTGCCAGCGCACACTGGACCACCTAGGCCAGTGGAGGCTCGTGCACTCAGCGCCCGCTCGTCCACCACTCCTACCCGCAATTAGGCTGCAGCCTAAATTAATTTGGTAGTCAATCTTATTTAGCCTAAACCTTGAAAGGTTGCCACATCGTCCATTATAGCCTGCCGACTGCTGTTTCTGCATAACTGAACACATTTTGATAGTAGTTACTGAAAAACCTCTCCTTTGTGATAAACTAATTCTGTTTTATTTATGAAACTGCCATGTTTGGTCTCCTTATAAAGACAAACATTTGACACAATGACTTAAAAATCTTGAAAATTAATCAAGGAAGGTATTTGTGATCTATCTTGTGCACTGAAGACATTTGAGGGCCTGATCCCATGTTTCATATGTCATAGCAGCAGCTTTTAATGTAGCACACGGCTAATTAAGGTGTCAGTACGTAGCTGTGCAGAGCCACTGCGTCTACATTCATTATGTCAGCTTTCATAGATGGCAGCACATGAGTTCAACATGTGGTAACTCCGGTATACAGATTCAGAGCAATATGGTGCAGCTGGTGGAGACAGCATCTGTTTTATTTTCACAAATACCAATGCTGATTTGCTAATTTAAGTATTTTTATGGAACAAAATGGTACTTTTTAGAGCTGCAGTAGGGAAATGTGATTAGCTATTTGTCGCCCTGTATTGCGTGTTACGCCGTGACTATTATGATACGTGATAAAGGAGAACCTAGATTTGGAAATCCTTTTAAATTAATGTGTTTAAAAGTATATTATAATTAGGCACAAGTTGATCGGACGGATAAATTGGCTGATTCCTTGAATCTGATTTTCAGGTTGATCAGCCCAACCTGTGACTGAATGCACCATACTCAATCGCTACTATGTTGCACTTCATCACCGCTCGAAGTTATTGAGTTAAGATGACTAAAAATTAGCTACTTACAATAAGGTGTCAGCAAATGTTGTCAGAAGGAGAAACGGTAGGACGCTATTTAAAAGGATAATGTATTTTCCAAGACGTGTCTGCAGCTCAGTCATGGAGAGAGAGCAGGACCTTCAGCAGGTAACGGGAAGGCTGAACGGAGAACAGCAGATACTCTGATTTGGAAAGTATGTGATTGCAATGGTATTGTTGAATATTGTATCAGTTAAAATTGATCCACATTATCCTCATACCTTGTTTTTATCCGTCATATTTTGTCCTGTACACTCTGTGGTCAGGTGTGAGCAGCTAATGCTGCATATTGGACTCCATCCAATATACTATTAGCATGTAAACCATGAATTCATGATTCTTAAAATACCGTAGCCAACAATTAGGAAATTGGTTATTAATATCACAAGTAGTGAAATATCTGATGTATTGTGCGGCTCTATTCTGTTGCTTAGTTTTAAACTTTCAGCACCTGCTTGTCTTGGAACGTGCTCATTTAGAAATGTTGGAGGTCTTTTGGAAATCTGGGGTGTCGACACTGGGAGAGACTTTTTTTTTTTTATTGTGGAAAACCAGAAGCGTCCGGGTGCCTTTGTTGGTCTTTTTGACAAATTGGAAGATGGCAGCTGACAGAGCGCAACAAGACAGGCGTGCGAGCTGGCATGGAGATAATGGTGTGGCCTGCAGAGTTTCACCATTCAGACAGGGAGTCCATCAGTCCGCGTGAATAATTGCTCCTTATCTGTTTTACGTAAAAGTTCATGTTAGAAACGCATTTTAAATTGTCCTGTTATGAATAAAGTCAAACCATGATGTTTTAATTTGAGTTCATGAGAAGATCACACCGGCCCATCCCTTAATTCAATTATTTCCACTTGCTAAACTTGAACAATTCGGGTGAAACTCCACCCCTGCTTCCCAGCCGTAGTAGAACTTGGGATAAAAATGTTTTAGCCTCGTACTTTAAATCTATTTCACACTCTCCTATTTGTGTGTAGCAGCCCATTTTAAGTGGCAATAACTGTGCCGGAAGCCCTGAGTGTCGTGATAGGAGGGGTAAGCCCTCTGCTTGTCGGATAATCCAGCAGCCAGAAAGCTCCTGCAGATGGAAGCAGTCTAAAAGGCCTTATAATGCTGAGCTTATGTTGTCACTATCTCATGTTCTGCAGAGCAGCAACAGCGAGGTCTGTCTCACCGTGCAGCGATTCAGTGCACTCTGAGAAAATTATTAAGCGAAAGCCAGGACCTGTCAAGATTTCTGTCAAACACCTTCATACATTTTTGCTTTAGATTGATATAAGCAAGTTTTGAATGGATTTTTTTTTTTGCCTTTTCTGATCTCTGGGAGGGGGGAAAAAAAAACACATTTCAGTTTTAAACCCCTTAACTGGCAGCCCAAACGTCCGATCATGGAGAAACAGAAGGTAATGAAAGTTAAAGTGCCGCTGGGGGCCCACGGCGGCATGACAAAGTGCCTTTGATAGAGAAAAGTACAGAGTCTGAGTGAGAGACGCGACTGATGTGGCTTCAGAGGACCTAAATTTGACATGCAGGCAGGCTGAGAGGTAATCTGTCTGTCTCCCTTTGACACTAATTTACAGCGCAAAGCTTCCCTCAGCCTCAGTAATGCCTTGGTCATCTTTGGCTGCTTTTATCTCGCATTGTATAACTACTGCACGTTGAAACGGTTATGTCCCACAAACAATCTCTCCTGTGTTTGCAATGACTCACTGAAAATGACTGCCTTCGAACCGCTCAGAAAGGATCGTCTTCCTGGCTTTTATTTCCACTTTAGTTTTCCTTTCCCACCAAAAATGACTCTCCGTCGCCCGAATTCATGGAGACCTTATTAACCCGCCTCCTTTGTACTTCAGTTTCCATTTTTGCGCGGCTGCAGCGGCTCCTCGGTGCACTTGTTAATTCTCTTTCAAAAGTCTGAGTTAATGTTTTCATTAGGCTCGCCCTAATGTAATGGTACTTGACACAGTGCAAGTGATGGAGAGGCAGGGTGACCTTTCCTCGCGTCTGCCAAGCCGGTGCCAGGGCCGCGTGGTTGTCAGCCCGCAGCGAGGCACCGCTGAGAACAGTCATTAAGCACAGAGCAAAGCCAGCGCGCGGCACCGCTCGACACTTTTGATCTGCACATTTCAATTAGATTTCACATCAGGACGCCTGCCTTCCCTCAGTTAGCACCTGCGGCCCGCCTTTCCAGCTGGCCTCGGCCGAGCTGAAGAGGGAGGCGCACGGGGAGCGACCAGCGCGTACGGTTACCGACTGAAATGGATGCACAAACAGGAGGCAGCACAGCTTTTAGGGGACATGGCAGCTATCACCGTTACCTTCCTGCTTTTTGTTGCAGCAAGAGGAAGAAACGCGTGTCGTTATGAGTCAACTGTTCGTTTTATTTATCCAAAATGTCTTTTTATTCATGCAGATTTTGTAAACAGAATCCGTCCAACTTTTCTAATGTCCACAGGCTAATGTGGAAAATGATTTAGGGTATGGAGACAGAAACTAGAGGATGGACAAATAGTTGTCTGTGCAGGCTTTTTTCCTGAAAGTCTAATCTGTTTGTCCGCCCATCTGTCCATTCACTTATTTATTTTCCAGCCACTTGTCAACACAACCATCAATCCCCTTTGTCCATCTGTCCATTATTAATCAATTCATACATCAGTTTATCTATCCAGACGTTCAAACGTCCATCCACCACTTTAATATCCATTTGCGTGGCCACCTATCCACTGCATGCATCCACCCACTCCGTAATAATTTATAGCCCTGCCATTGGTAAAACATTTCTCCTAAATGTAGAACATCTTCATTAATCCTCCAATTAGGCTCAACGCACAGAGGACCAGTCCAGAAAAGGTCTGGTTTGGTGAAGATGTTTTTTTTTGTTTTTTTTGGCAGCAGCAGCTTCATTTCCTCTGAAATAGGAGCTGGTTTCTCTGAACTGCGACACTCTCAGTATAAACGCTCCCAGCCCTGGTTTGGCTGATAAAATGAGAGTCCCTACTGTTTCTGGTTGATATGAATTTCCCCTAAGAACAACATGAAGGCAGATCTTATTAAGTGGCTTAAAGCCCACTGAGTTGAGCATTATCTACCAATCAAAGCAGCAATTCAGAAAAACAGAGCTCGCTCCTTAATGTCAAACCCAAACAACTTGTTGAAGTACGGAAGAAAAAAAAAGCAGCTTTCGTGTGTTTGTTCTCCGCCACCAGCCTCCAGCAGACTTCTTTTTATGATGGGACATTAAAGCTGCAGCAGCCATCTTGTTTCCCTTCAGCCCAGCATACATTGCTTTTGAGCAGCTGGCTTTGTGTCGGTTAAACGTGTCGCTGGCATTAGTTTATATCGAATCCCTTTTCCCACTCTTGTTTGTTTTTCGCCTCATTTTTACAGACGCCGTGGCGCTGTTGCCGAAAAGCCGTTAATGCATTTTAGAGGGCAACGGGCGGACTAATTTATGTCAAGTTTTGCAGCTGAAGCGGAGAAGAAAAACAGTCAATAGCCATTAAACCCGGGGAGCTTTGTCGAACAGCAGTTTAACAGAGCTCCGCCTGTTGATGGCTGCCCTCTGGGCTTTAAAGATTACAGGTGACTTACTGCTCACCAAGCAATCACATAACATGACTTCATGAATTTGTCATCCAGACTCTGGACGACTGCTAACTAGTCAGTTTATATTTGGGAAGAAAAGTTAAATACTCCAGTCAGCACCTTTTCTAAGCTCTCTGTGTTATTGCTATATTGGAAAGCAGCTGTTAATTTGAAGCAAAGTGCTTTCTGATCCATGATTGCATGTGTAAATGTTTAAGTTGGGTATTGATTTCCTGGCGGCCTTTTGTGCGTGAGATTTATCCGCCTGGCTTGCTGGCAAGTGCACCCCACCGAATGTTTGATTAAAGTTCAATTGACTCTTCCAGCGAAGGGGCGAGGAGCCATTTCACTCCCTATTTGTAGCGCCAAAGCGCTGCCTGACATGTTCTTTTGTTCCCATTCAACCTCCTGCCACCCAGGCAGCCACCAAAGCACTGATCCTAATATCCCCGCATTCAGCGAGCCTCCTTGCCTAATCCAGGCACAGACAGGGCTGCAGCACAAACATGCCTCAGGCACCTGCAAATCCCGACATGGACTGCCCCGCTCCGCCGCCGCCGCCTCTCTCCCTCACAGGCCGACTTTTCCAGGGAACTTGATGATGCAGATTTCCTTTAACAAGTTGACCTTAAAGGTTTTGGATTCAGTCCAAAACCAAATGTGTGTCTGACTCTCCTGACGATGTTTGCCGCTGTGTTTCAGGGAGAGTTGATTACCTTCTACTATTATTGGAAGAAGACCCCGGAGGCAGCCAGCTGCCGAGCCCACAGAAGACACCGCCGCCAGCCCGTTTTCCGTCGCATCAAGACACGAACCGCTTCGACTCCCGTCAACACGCCATCACGGCCGCCCTCAAGCGAGTTTTGTATGTATACCCACCCTCCCCTCCTACAGACCCTTGGAAAAGTATTCATACCCATTAAAGTCTTCCACTTTGGTCACATTACAACCACACGCTTCAATGTGTTTTATGCAGATTTTACATGATAGACCAATTAGTAGAAAATGGCAAAGGGGAAGAAAAAATATTTTTACACTGATTTTGTTTATTTTTAAAATAAAAATCTGAATCTGTGTTCAGCCCCTTTTACTCTGTTACCCATAAGTCAGCCTCGTGCAACTAAAAACACGTGACTAGTAAATACCGTCCACCTGTGAAATTTTACCCCAGTATTAATCTGTAGATGATCGCCACACACCTGGCCTTTTATGGCAGCGAGGCAAGATGGTAGCCATCGTTCAAAGAAAACCAAGAGGCAGTTTCCCATCAGCCATGTTGGAGGACAAGCAAACATGTGGAAGATCGCGCTCTGGTCGGATGCGACCAAGATTTGACTTATTTCTCTACATTTAAAACGTTATATGTGGCAGAAAAATGATGAACACATCTTGGCTGTGAAACATGGTAGTGGCCAAATCCTGCTGTGGGGAGACCGGCCTTTAGCAGTAACAGGGAAGCTGGATGGAGCTAAATTTAAAAGAATAAATCCTGTTAGAGGCTGCCAGAGACTGGGTTTAGATCAAACCATATGCATGTGTTGGGAATGGCTTAGGCCTGAGAGTCTATGGCAAGCGTCCATTAAAATTAGTTTATAGGTGCTCTCCATTCAATCTGAATATTTTACACAAAAAAACGGGAAATTATTTCAGTCTGTAATTGTGCAAAGCTTTCAGAGACAGACGCCAAAGGACTTGCTGGAGAAATACTTTTCTACAAAGTATTGGCTCAGAGGGGGTGAATACCAATGTAGACCACAATTTTGCAAACTGCATCATTTTCCTTCGTTGTCATGCACTACCTACTGTTGGGGTATTGCATAACCTGGCAGTGAAATGCACTGAAGCAGTGTGGTTGCCAGGAAAATCAAGGCATATGAATACTTTTTGCAGGCCACCGTGTGTGGCAGATGACACTGAGATGGATACCGAACCTGGGAAACCTGTATATGTGATGCTTTTGTCTCTTTTTTTTTTTTTTTTTTTTCCAGTGGACCTGAGCTCAGCCAGCGAAGATGACTTTGACAGTGAAGACAGCGAACAGGAGCTGAAGGGCTACGCCTGCCGCCACTGCTTCACTACCAGTAAGCAAACCACATGAATCCGCTTCTGCACACTCTTCATCATTTGGACTCGGTTTGCTATTCCTGGTCCTGTCCTGGGATCCGTGTGATCCCGCCCCAACACGGAGCTGCGTGACAGATGGGCATCAGAGGATGTCAGGACTAATTTGATCAAATCAGACATGAGCCCACAGCTCGTTCACTCTCTCCACCTCATTATCCTCCCCTCTTTTTTTTTTTTTTTTTTTCCACACAGCTGGCTCCCAGACCCAGGCTGCCAGCTGAACAGTCTAAGGTTGCCATCACAAGGGTGGCTAATTCGTTTGGCTTCACCTTGTTAACACAGTATAATAAATCACTGACAATTTAGGTGCAGGGTGTACCACCGGAAATGTAAAGTTAGAAGCTAGTCGAGCGGTTTCTTTGTATTCTGTAGTTGTCGGTTCATTGCAGCGTGTTGTTTATTCCTTTCACCCCCCCCCCCCCCCACACCCCCCTGTGAGAGTGTCTTATTTCACAACTGTGTAAATGGCTTTCCTCAGCCTCCAAGGACTGGCACCACGGGGGCCGGGAGAACATCTTGCTGTGCACCGACTGCCGCATCCACTTCAAGAAGTACGGGGAGCTGCCCCCCATCGAGAAGCCCGTGGACCCGCCACCATTTATGTTCAAACCCGTCAAAGAGGAAGAGGATGGACTCGGCGGGAAGCATAGCATGAGGACTCGACGGAACCGAGGCTCGGTGCGCCAACACTCCCGCTCCACACCCATCCCATCTATTTTCACCTTTAGGAAACAAATCTTCCATCTGTCCCTGGAGAAATGGGTGGCCAGAATGCACGGTCTGTTGTCACTAAATAAATAGTGCAGGAATAGCATTTTATGGTACTCAGGCTTCTACAAAGTCTGGGAATTTACAGACATTAAGTATTTTCCAGGTCTGGGTAAATGTGGAAAGGGAAAGAAGACTTTTGTTCTCACACCAATCCATCCATCCAGCCGTTCTCTCGCCTCCCTTCATACATCATCCGTCCATCTGTTCTTTATCCATTTATCCTAGCAGTCTTGGGTTTTTACGCCTTCATATCTAACCTCTGTAGAAATACGGGCTCATCCGTAAGCTCCCGATGAAGTTGTAGTTTGAAACATGTTACTTTGCGTCCACACGTGGAAGCCTAACGCCCTTCGTCTCAACTGTGAAAGCAGATGTCAACGCTACGTAGTGGTCGTAAGAAGCAGACAGTCAGTCCCGATGGCCGAGCCTCGCCTACCAACGAGGACCTGCGCTCCAGCGGCCGTACCTCGCCGAGCGCAGCAAGTACCGACAGCACCGACAGCAAGACGGACTCCATGAAGAAGCCAAGCAAGGTAAACACCACGTCGACACTTTTTTTAAACAAAATGTTTTCCCTGCGCACCCACGCGGCTCTAATGGCTCTGCTGCTCTACAGAAGATTAAAGAGGAAGCTCCTTCACCGATAAAGACTGCCAAACGGCAAAGAGAGAAGGGAGCTTTAGACGCAGAGGAACCTGAGAGGGCCAGTGCCAAAAAGTCCAAGACACAGGTGAGTCTGGGTTTTGTGTTGCTGTAAGTATGGTGCTGTACTTAACTGGCAGGGTGGACTGGGAAGAGCTTCATCTTGTTCTCCTCTCTGTCTCTCAGGAGCTCGCTCGGCCAGACTCGCCCTCAGAATGTGATGGGGAGGGCGAGGGCGAGAGCTCTGATGGGAGGAGCATCAACGAGGAGCTCAGCAGCGATCCGAAAGACATTGACCAGGACAACCGGAGCTCATCTCCCAGCATCCCCAGCCCCCGAGACAACGAGAGCGACTCTGACTCTTCAGCCCAGCAGCAGCAGCTCCTGCAGAGCCAGCACCCTCCGGTCATCCAGTGTCAACCAGGCACCTCAGTTGCCTCCTCAGCACCTGTTCTACCTACAACCTCAGCCCCCTCTCTGCCTCCACAGGTGGCCCCCACTGCGGCCTCCACCTCTCTACCTCCTCAGCCTCTGCCCCAGACCAGCCCGATGTCTCTCATCCAGTCTGGGGCGTCACTTCACCCTCAGAGGCTACCGTCTCCTCATTCGCCGCTGACTCAGGCTTCGCCTCCTGGCTCCTCTGTGCCGCCTCAGTCTCTACCCAGCCCTCATCATGGGCCCATGCCTCCCATGCCACATCCACTACAAACAGGTCCTCCACACATGCCGCATCCTCACGCCATGACCCCTCATGGATTCCCCGTGACTCCCTCTCAGGTCCCGCCCCCGCCCGTCTCGGGCCAATCACAGCAGAGGTCTCACACTCCTCCTCTTCAGTCCCAGCCATCCTCTCAGAGAGAAGGCCAGCCTCCCAGAGAGCAGCCCCTGCCCCCTGCACCCATGCCCATGCCTCACATCAAGCCTCCTCCAACGACCCCCATCCCTCAGATAGCCACCCCACAGTCTCACAAACACCCACCTCACGTGTCTGCACCTCCGTTCCCTCAGATGCCTTCAAACCTGCCTCCACCTCCTGCCCTAAAGCCCCTCAGCTCTTTATCCAACCATCATCCTCCATCAGCACACCCCCCTCCTCTCCAGCTGATGCCTCAGGGGCCGCAGCTCCAACCTCCACCAGCCCAGCCTCCAGTTCTCACCCAGTCCCAGAGCCTCCCGCCTTCAGCCAGCCACCAGCCTCCCCCACCACCTCCCCTCCCACCTCCCGCAGCGGCCTCGCATCCCAGCGGGGCACCACCACAGCCGCCTTTCTCCTCGCATCCTTTCAGCACAGTTCTACCTCCAAGCGGGCCTCCACCTTCCTCGTCGAACTCTATGCCCGGCTTACAGCCGCCGTCTTCTTCCGCCCCGTCCTCTTCCATCTCCATGCCTCTCCCTGCCTCGGTCAGCTGCGCTCCACCCGCCCAGGTGGTCCCACCTGTACACATCAAAGAGGAGCCTCCAGATGAGTCGGAAGAGCCGGAGAGCCCACCTCCTCCACAGAGGAGCCCCTCCCCGGAGCCCACTGTTGTCAACACGCCCAGCCACGCCAGCCAATCAGCACGGTACGTCTGGAAACAGCAAGAAGACACAACAAACTTTGCAGTTTTGGTTGTTTTGTATCGGCAATATGCGGTTTTCTACCCAACATTGGGTTTCAACTAAACATTTGGCACAGGCCGATAATAGGGTCTAAAGACAGGATAATCTTGAGCAAAGGATTAAAAAGATATACAATGATTTATTAAAAACAGCTGGCCAACCAGCTCATAGGTTTCAAATTATAGTTTTCAATCAGCGTTACCTTAATAAGTGTAACAAGTGGCACTCCTTGAGCTTTCATACCATGACCACTTGTTTTGCGACCAGAACAGCCAAATGCGTCTTTCTACGCATTCGGCCAGCGTGGAAAGACGTTCAGCCAGCTGACAGGGGGTGTGCAGCAACGGAGGTTCCTTGCAGAAAACTCTCATTAAAAAGACTTTAAACCAGTCTTCAGGGGCTAATCCTTTAGACGTGTCAGCTGATTGTTGGCAGGACGGTGGAGAGCTTGATTGTGCCCTAAGGAACAAATTCAGCTGTTTGATTCAGGGATGTTTGTCTAGAAACACATCCAGGGCACTGGCCCTCGTTAAATGGAGTTTGGGTCCCCTGCAGTAACGGCAAAAGCATAACTTTTTAACTTCCATGTGCTTTGATACCAGTAACCAACCCAAATAAACCAACTTCTCATAATCTACTGCAAGCAAATGTTGGTGAATTCATTAAATGACATCTACCAGCAGGAGGTTGCTTAGAGTGATTGGAAGAGTAAACAAGCCTAAACGGGATCAGAACCAAAATAAATGACGGTTAAATGTAAGGTCATCTGAAAATATTAGGCAATTATTTGAAAATTTGATATATTTTGAGTAATGAAAATAGAGTGGAATGAAATCAAAGTAAAAAGGGAATCCATAAGGGATGCACGATATATCGGCTTTTAACATCGGTATCGGCCGATGTTAATCAATTCAATTTTATTTATATAGCGCCAATTCATGAAACATGTCATCTCAAGGCACTTTATAAAGTCAAGTTCAGTCAGATTATACAGATTGGTCAAAAAATCTTTTTTTATCATATCAGTATCAGTCTGATAAGTAAAACTGGGCCGATACAACCGATGTTTATTTCTAGTCGCCGGTGTTTCTAGAGGGGGATGGGGTTGGCCATGCGGTTTTTCTTCTGTCATGTGACAGAGACGCGTCACAGCCAGGATTGTGTGTTTTTTTTAATGAAGCAGAGATGCAATGTCAGCAGCGTGGTCGTTTTTCACGGTGTCAAAAGAAGACATGAAAAGCAGTGCGTAAGTCTAGACAATAACCCACAAATTCAGTTAGCAGAGTTTTCAGTCGGTGCAAAATTTTACTAAATCTGACCATCACAGAAACGTAAAAGGCAAATATCGGCTATCAGACATAACCGCAGTATTAATATCAGAGATCGATATTGGTGCATCCCTACAATCCATTAATATGGATATTAATGGAATATTAAATATTGGTCGCCAATTCATACCCAGAATCCATTAATATGGGTTCTGGGTATGGGGGGGGGGGGGGGGGGGGGGGGGTTACCCTACAAACGAGCTGCAAAATCTATGGAATCATGATCAGAATTGCAAAGGACTGCTGGGATGCAATATTTTGTGGGACTGAAATTTCAAATCCCATTCGCCCTTTGCATGCCTACCGTATATTTGTCTGTTGAGATCAAGTTTAACAGCCCTTGATTCCTAAGGCTGACATAATTATAGTGACCCAAATCGTAAAACGGACGGAGGGCGGTGGGGAAATCACGATGATGGACGGGAGGGAGGAGAGTCTTCATTTTAACCAATGTCATCATTGTATTATACAATTAAAATGTAGCAATTAATTGTTTTTTTTATATTATGCAGCCCTTACATAAGCTAATATTTGCCTGTGTGGTTACAGGTTTGCTTTGCACCCAAAAAAAAAATGCTGTCTCCCTGTTTTAAGGCTCTGATGTAGGCAGCAAATAGCACGTGGTCAGCAGAACGGCTGTGCAAGGCCACAATTAGCCCTGAGCTGGCTGATAGTTTAGAATTACAGAGGATGGAGCGGAGGGAGATTAATTACAGTGAGACGTGAGCCAACCAAGGCATCTGAATATGACTATATGTGGTTACCTTGTGCTTAAGTGACTCTCAGGCTGCCAATGAATAGCAATGAGGGTTTTAATTCAGAGTCAGCGTAGCAGCAAAAGTGGCTGCTGAGGGAGTTTATTTCCGTTTTGAATAATGCACTATTGTAATACCCAACCGGGCGTTAGGCTGACATTCGACATGGAAAATTAAGATGTAGCCTGCTTGTTCTGGGTCATGAACAGGAAACGCTCTGTTTTTCCGACAGGTTCTACAAGCACCTGGACCGAGGTTATAACTCGTGCGCTCGGACAGATTTCTACTTCACTCCGCTGGCTTCGTCCAAGCTGGCCAAAAAGAGGGAGGAAGCTCTGGAGAAAGCCAAGAGAGAAGCAGAGCAGAAAGCGAGGGAAGAGAAAGAGCGGGAAAGGGAGAGGGAGAAAGAACGAGAAAGAGAGCGTGAACGGGAGAAGGAGGTGGAGCGTGCGGCGGTGAGTACTTCCTTCCTTCCTTCCTTCCTTCGCCGTTTCTACTTGTTTTTAGGGTGATTTGCTGTCGCTAAGTGTTTCACGTCTTTCCCTACAGAAAGCTTCCAGTTCTGCTCATGAAAGCAGAATGGGCGAGCCCCAGATGGCCGGCCCCGCTCACATGCGCCCCCCATTCGACGGCCCCCCCACCACGATCGCGGCTGTGCCTCCGTACATCGGCCCCGACACGCCCGCCCTGCGCACCCTCAGCGAGTACGCCAGACCGCACGTCATGTCCCCCACCAACAGAAATCACCCGTTCTTCGTCTCCCTCAACCCCGCCGACCCGCTGCTGGCCTACCATATGCCCAGCCTGTACAACGCCGACCCGGCCATGCGGGAGCGGGAGCTGCGAGAGCGGGAGATGCGGGAGAGGGAGATCCGCGAGCGGGAGCTTAGGGAACGCATGAAACCCGGCTTCGAAGTCAAACCTCCAGAAATGGACTCACTCCATCCTTCCACAAATCCCATGGAGCACTTCGCCAGGCATGGGGCCCTCACCTTACCTCCGATGGCCGGCCCTCACCCCTTCGCCTCCTTTCATCCGGGCCTGAACCCACTAGAGCGGGAGCGGCTCGCCCTCCCCGGTCCGCAGCTCCGGCCGGACATGACCTACCCTGAGAGGTTGGCAGCAGAGCGGCTCCACGCTGAGAGGATGGCCACGGTGGCCAACGACCCCATCGCACGACTACAGATGTTCAACGTCACGCCGCACCACCACCAGCACTCGCACATCCACTCCCATCTCCACCTCCACCAGCAAGACCCTCTCCACCAAGGTAAACGAAAGCCCTGCTTGGATTTAAGTGTTGCTGTCGTAATTAGCTTCCAGTTATATAAACTATCCTGATTAGTTTCTAATCAGGATAGTTTCTATAACTGGATGTTTAACATGCTGTGGTAGCTTAAAGCCTGCTTTATGCTTGACGCATCTGCGCAGCCATATTACATCATTTTGGCTTCCATGCCCGTCCTCACGGGCAAAAGTTTCCACTCCGCCAAAAATTGTGGAAAAACATGGCGGACGAACAAACACTCCTTCTAGCGGAGGTTCGTAAATATAGACATCTTTAAGATTCGGCCCAAATAGATCACCGTGATCAACAAAGTATTTCTGGACAGACATCGCCCTCACTCCTGGAAGAAAGGAAGAGGCTTAAATGTTGGAAACAAATGTGTCTTCTACTTCTAAACGTAGTGGAGTGTAGTACGCCGGGCATAGAAGCTCAACGCTGCCCTCTAGAGTCTAGGAGAATAGTGCTACTTCAGAGTGATGCCGCTTCCACAGAGGACGCGGTGCGCTTGCTGCAGGCTTCTGCGCAGCACTGGTCTTTCTGCCTGAAAAACAGTTTCTATAGACTGTGCGTCAGTGCGCTGCGGTCAAAGGTCAGCATAGTTGAACTTTGACCGTGCCGTGTGCGGCATATGAGCCGCACAGAGCTTAAATGCTGCAGATGTTGTGTCTGCACGTCTCATTTCCACGCAGAAGGTACGTGTGTCAAGCATAAAGCAACGTTAACTCTTAACTGGTTGATATACAGGATTTATTAGTTAATAATTGAAGTTAGAATACAAGATGTAAGATTGCACTGCAAAGATTTAACTAAAAGTAGGTAAAATCCTCTTGAATGAATGTATTTTTCATTGATTTGAGCTGGTAAATCTGACTATTTGCCAATGGAATAATTTGCCCTTAAAATAACAACAATGCATCTCCATCATCTTATTTCAAGTGCAGGATGTCTAATTATCTTATTTTAGGGGTAGAAATTCTCATTCCATTGGCAAATAGTCTGATTTACCAGTTCAAATCAATTAAATTTTACAATGAAATACAAATTTTAAGAAAATTTTACTTACTTTTAGTTCCCTTTTTGCAGTGTGTGTTTTTGTCTTCAATAGAGACAGAAATTTGAACTATACTATAAAATTATGTTTTCTACTTTTAGTCATTAATCTTGTCTGTAATGTTTGTTTAATTTTTATTAAATGGTAAATTTATCGTGCCTTGCAACAGTATGAGATACTCCCTGAACCTTTGGTCATGTTATAACCACAAACTTCAATGGGGATAATTAATAATTAACTGAGAAGCAGAAGAATAATTACATTTGGTTTAGAGCACTTTCTATAATCAACGACCTTTATTCCGATACCTCTGAATAAAATCAAGTCCCATAAACGGCCTTAGTTGGTCATTCCAGCTGGCCTGTGCGTAATTTAATCTCAGTATAAACCCAGCGGTCCTGTGAAGGCCTCAGACGTTAGTTGGAGAACATTAGTGAACAAACAGCTTCATGAAGCCCAAGGAACGCAGCAGACCGGTCAGGGAGGATGATGTGGAGACGTTTAAAGCAGAGTTCGCTTGTAAAGCAATATCCCAAGCTTTGATGGTCACTAGGAGGACTGTTAAACCCATTATCCCACAACCGTGCCTCTGCCAAGACATGGCCGTCGGCCTTAGGCTGGGCAAGGAGAGCATTAGAGGAGCAGAAGGCCCATGGTCGCCCTGGAAGAGCTGCAGCGATCCACAGCTCAGGTGGGAGGATCTGCAAACCAGCTGCTAGTCATGCTCTTCATCAATCTGGCCAGGTTGTCAAGAAGAAAGTCATGAGAAGTCCAGTCCAGAACAAAACTCATGAAGGGGCCATAGCGAACACGTGGAAGAAGCAGCTCTGGTTAGATGGGATCAACGCCCTGTGGAGGAAACTAAGGCTGCACATCCCCACCATTAAACATGGTGGCCGCAGCATCATTAAACCAGGCAAAGCTTTACCTTCTAGGGCGACCAACTCCAGAGTTACAGTGGAATAGTTATTTCTGCGTTTTTTTGTGCTCGATTAAATGGCCTAGTTAAAGTCCAGGCCTAAATCTCATTGAGAATCGGTGTTGACAGGCACACTCCATCCAGTCTGACTGAACTCGAGCTGCTTTGCAAAGACTTGTGCAAAGCTGACAGAGATACCCCCCCCCCCCCCCCCCCCCCCATACACCGGCAGCTCTATTAGCAGCAGGAGGTGGTTTTCCAAAGTCTTCATTTGAGGTTGAAAACATCACATTATTTATTTGTGGAAGTGTTTGAAAATCACGAGTTGCTTTCCCTCCACTGTGAAGACCCTGTGCTGGTCGATCACATAAAGCCCAAATAACATCCAGTGAAAATGTGGGTGGAACAGACGAAGGGGGTGTCAATACTTTTGCAAGGTTCTGAAGATATAAATAAGTAGATATTTAAGCCATGATGTTTCTTTTATTGAAGTTGTGATGTGTTGTGAATACTTCTCTCATCTCAATGAACGGCGACTAAACGGGACTTTCAGTGTAAAATGTTTCTCTATTGGAGCCAAATCTGAAACATTGGGGTGAATTATTTAAAAGGGTGTGACTGATGATGAAGGCAGTCGCTGCTCTGGGCCATGAGAGGAGTACCACTGTATGAAGCTGTCATGTATTGAGTGTACCCTGATCCTAAGACTCTGACACCCAGAAGGTGGTGGTGAATGCCTTGTCTGTCCTCCAGGTTCGGGGGCCCACCCGCTGGCCGTAGACCCCCTGGCAGCCGGACCTCACCTGGCGCGCTTCCCGTACCCGCCCGGCGCCATCCCCAACCCTCTCCTGGGCCAGCCGCCGCACGAGCACGAGATGCTGCGCCACCCGGTCTTCGGTAAGCTCCCCGTCAGCATCCGCCCCCCCATCCGTAATCCATCGGCCTGAGCGCCACCGCTCCTCCTGATCGCGCCTTCTCCCTCCAGGTGCTCCGTACCCACGGGACCTACCGGGAGGCCTTCCGCCGCAGATGTCCGCCGCCCACCAGCTGCAGGCCATGCACGCCCAGTCGGCAGAGCTCCAGAGGCTGGCGATGGAGCAGCAGTGGCTCCACGGGCACCATCACATGCACGGAGGCCCCCTGCCTGGTCAGGAGGACTACTACAGGTCAGATTAGCACCACGCCTTCACACCTGGCACGTGACCCGGCTTGGGTTTTCCACATTTTAACGCGTCCCCTCTCTCCGTCCCAGCCGACTGAAGAAGGAAAGTGACAAGCAGCTGTAACCAACCGGATGGAGGCGGCGACTGACGAGTGCAGGACACAGGAAGTTGTCACTAAAGCAGCGAGCGTCTTGGAGGCTCCTCAGGAACCTCTGAACACTTTCCGTCTTGAAGAACAGGCCTGGGCCAAGCGGATCTTCTGATTTTCTTCAGTTTCTGTTCCCGTCAAGGACCTTTCCTTTCTTCTGTTTTTTTTTTTTGTTTTTCTTTTTTCAAGGCGTTGACTTTCTTTGGTATATAACCAGTAGTGACAACATCCTCAAGACTCCTGCATGACAAGCTTCCCTGATGTTTTGTAGGTGCTAGAACAAGACACTGTGCTTATCAAGAGAAAAAAAAAAGCCTAAAAAATAAAGACCTGTCAGACCATTTATGGGAAAAATAACAAGTGCTATCTTAAATTCAACGTTTATTTTAATACATTGTTGGAAGTTTTTCATAATTTTAAGAAAAGCTGCAGCATGGCGTTTTTCAGTCTGTAAATAGTATATATAAACATATAATTATAATAATTATTATTATTATTACTAGGTGTGGACTCCAAGTCGTTTCAGCCTCCAATATAACTTGTTTTGAAGCATTATCCCTTGTTTCAGAGGGGAGCACCATGGCATTATACGAGCAGTTTCTGAGAGGCGCCGTTGGGTTGTGACCTCGCTGTGTTAGATTTAGTCCCACATACGCCTGTTGTATGTAAACCATGAGCCCACGCCCTCCGCATCCACCCACCCACTCATCCGTCAGTCCATCCGTCAGCGGTGACGCGCAGCGACTTTGTCAGAGTTAACGTGTTAACAAGTTACGGATCTGAAACACTTGAAGAGGCAGCGGACTGAAGAAGGAGAACTTTGCACTGAGCGAGCGTCCGGGAGCTCTGCTAAAATGGTTTTAATTTGGCTTTAATCCGACTGGAGGAGGAGCGGAGCGCCGTCGCTGTCGTCTGCTGGGTTTCAGCAGAATGGTTTTAATTGGGACTTCAACAACATGGACAAGTTTTAGGCCAAACTGGGCGGTTTTTAAATTCTCTTCACATCAAACCGAAGCTAGATTTGAATTCTGTTCAATCTTAAAGCCTAAAATGAGTTTATGCCTTGATTTTTAATCTTTGAATAGGTGGTGCAAGACCTGGTACACGTGTTAAATCAGGAGACCATTTAAACCGGACCTGTATGGCAGCATGAAGTAGGCCAAAAGCAATCAGAAAGCAACACGTAATCAGAAGAAGTTCCAACTCTTGCTTGTCTCCTGGGTTTCTGCTGACCATCAGGAGGTGCAGGGATCGTTGTGTCCATCTTTTCATCATATGCCTTGTTTTTATGTTATTTTGTGAGGCACACCCAGCTCCTGGGGGCTCGGTAGTGTTGTTTATGTGTGTGTGTGCCACTGACTGTTACATGTCACATTAGTCCACAAGGTTCCGCTTGTATCCGTGCACTAAGACTGTCATGGACATGTACCCCCAAAAAAGACTGTCTTTTTCTTCTATTTTAGTTCTGACCAGCTGGAGAAACTGTACCTGCATTAAAAGTGACCACAGTTTCCCATGGAGCACTATGTTTTTATCTAAACGCCTGCAAAAATCAAAGTTAGCGGAAAAAGACTTTGAAGCGCTGACAACTGCCTGTCACTCCATCTCACCTCCTCTCACCGTCTCCCTTCTCAGCATCTGCATCATCCTCACCTCGCCTTTTATTCCCTCTTTTTTGTGTCTCCGAAGCCTTTGATGTTAAGTGTTGTCAATGGTTTAGCTTCTTGTTTCAAAGCGGCAATAGCAGAATGTACATTCTGACTGCTAAGATTTATATATATACTGGTATCTTGAAGCTTATTGTATATATGAGTAGTCGCCATGGGATGACACAATGTAAAACAAAAAGGTAGAAATAATAAGAAAAATTGTGAGTCCTGTGTTCTCTCCATTTGAGTATTTTGTAATTTTTTTGAAAAATTTGTGGAATTAAAATAAACGAATGAGTTACACCACAGATCGCGCCTCTGTCCTCTCTGTGAGACGTGCTCACAAACCACATTATGTTTTATTGGGATTTTAGGTGATTAACCAGAACAAATTGTGGCGGGATGACACAACTCAGACCAGCTTCCCTGAGCCAGATGGAGAAGACGTCCCCACAACATGATGCTGCCACCACCATGCTGAGCAGTGGTCAGGATGTGTTCAGACTTCAGTTTTTCCACCATAAATAGTTGTGCACATTAAAAACTATAAATTTGATCTAATTGCACACGTTTAGTGTGTTCAATACACAATGTTTTCAACCTCTCAATAATAGTTTTAGCCCTGCTTCTCTTCCATGAAGGCTGGTTTTAAGGAACCCTCCATCCTTTCGACAGATGGTAAATTACACAAATGGTTGCCCTGGGTTTTATTTGGGGGCATCAGAGTAAAGGGGACAGAATTCAAATGCACATATGTTTCAAGCTTTTGAAAACCATGTAAAAAATCTCCTTTTTACGGTTGTGCCCTGTGTGTTTGTCACATAAAACCCGAGTAACGTGCTGTAACGTGACGACCTGGAATGCCACTCTACTTATTGTGCTCATTTCAAAGATAAATAGGTCTGATTGCTTTAAAAAGAAGCTCCTGATTCCCTGTTTTATATATTTAAGCTTAAAAAAAAATCTATGAGCACAGGCTCTGCTCATAGATTTTTCTTCTGGTTTGTTGTTTTATTTTTCCAGCCTTCTATCTTCTCTGCTTCACTGGCAGCTTTTGGGAGATCATCTCAGCTGCAGGTTGTGAATCTCGGAGCCCAATATTGCTGCGCTGCGCTTTATAAAAGCATCAAAGCCGGGCTAAGCCACGAGGAACACCTACTCGGGCTGAGATGCCTCGCTATCAGCGAGGCGGGGCTGTCATTTCGTCTGGCGTGTGGGGAGTGATAGACCTGCAATCTGTGATGGTGTGCTGCAGCGATGGCTGTCATTTTGAGAGGTAGCTATTATTCCACTGCTGCTCCTCTGAAATGATGCCCTGTCCTCTGGAGTGAGGGGGGGGGGACAAAATCGAGCTTCCTCTCAGGTTTTCATCCTGCCGTTGTGGTGTGATGGTGGTAGGCTTTCGCGGGGAGGCGCGGCTTGTTGCGGGCTGCTTGCTTTTCCTCCCCAATAAAACAACAAGACGTCAAGGCCCTCCAGATCCAGCTGCTTGAATAATTCATCCCCTCCTCCTCCTCATTCACACCAGCGATGGAGCGACTGTGACTTGTGTCAGCTCAAATCCTCCTCATAATGCTGTGTGTACCCCTCAGGCAGGCACACAGGGATTCATGGCCTTAAAAAAAATCAGCTCTCTCTGTCTGAATAGCAATATGTCTTGTGTTGTTACTGTGTCTGCAGCAGCAGGTCTCAGACCACAGACCCTCCTGTCTTTTCTTTTCGCTCCACTGGGCCTGGCTGCTGCAGAGCCTGATGCTCGGTGGCAGAAAGGAGCCTGTGCTTTTAGTGCGTTCAGCCGGAAGGAGCTGTGCTGCGGCAGGTTCTTGTTTATCTCAAAATAAAGCCGTATTCGGATTTTTTTTTTCTTTTCAAAAAGAGGGAAATTTGCCTCTGCCTCCTGACTAACACCCTTCTAAATGAGGCGCTACCATGATTTAAACATTAGTTATTGGGATGAAAACCTGCTCATTCACATCTGGGGCCAACATTCAGTCATTTACAAACCAAGCAACCTGTATTTATGTAAAAAAAATCTCTAGATCGAGCACAGCTGTCAGAATTTGATGCATGTGATTAAAGTAATTAAACGCTCGAAAGATGCAAATGAGCCAAATAGGCATTCGTGTGATTACTTAAAACGAGCGACGTCGTCACGTCTCTGCCGCCTGAGTATATCAGCCAAAATGGCCGTCATTTAATCAAAAAAAAGGAAGGTCAAAGCAACGTTTTAGCTGCGAAACACTGAAATCCCACTAGGAGCAAACGCATCCATCAGGGCTCAGGATTACTGACCCCTGACCTCCACTGGCACCGCACTAATCACCACTTCTTCCTTCTCTAACAAGGCTCGTCAGGCTGCTTCCTTCCTCTGCTTCAGCGCTCGTCTTTACAGCAAAAACAGGAAAATTAAATGACACGCAGAAAATCATTTAATTTCACATGTATTTGGTTAAAAAATAACAGATTTGAAATGAAATAGCTGAATATCATCATTCTTTCCACTGTCGCTCCATGCTTGCTCAGTATGAAGGATTGCTTCAATGCTGATCCATTGAAGGAATGTTGTATTAGACACAAAAAATTAGAGTGAATACAAATAGCTGTTCTCTAAAGATTATTTCATTTTTGGGGGATAATGGCTATCTGAAGCAGCCATACTGAAGGCGTTTAGAGTATTAGCTGCTTTTCTGAGGCTATGCAACGCCTGCTTAATTAGACTTAATTCCAGATTTTGACTGCGCCACGCAAAATATTTCATTTTTTAACCCATGCAGAGGTAGATTTGTTTGTTGTTTGGATCATTGTCGTGCTGCGAAACCCAAACGCTCCTGACCTTAAGGTTGCGTACTGATGGCTGGGCTGGGCCCATCATCTGATGGAGAGTGGATTTCCTGGTTCCATCCGTCACAGCGGGGCACTCAGGTCCTGAAGCTGCCCCAGAGCATCACACAACCACCACCCTGTTTGACAACTAGTGTGATGTTCTTTTTCTGAAATGTTTGGTTGGTTTTATGCCAGGTGTAACGGAAGGTGCATCTTTCAGAACGCTCCATTTTTGTCTCGTCAGTCCAGAGGATGTTCATCCAGAAGTCTTTAGGATCATCAGGATGTTTTTTTATTTTATTTTATGTGGGACGGGCCTCTCTGGTCGCTTTTGTCAGCAGAGACATTTGTTTTTTAATCCTCATGTGGGTGCCATTTTTGCTCATTTTGCTCAGCCTCTCTTACTTGTTGAACGATGACCTCTGACCTCCCAACTGAGGGAGGTGAGGCCTCCTGGATGAGTCTGTGCTGCACTCCTGGGGTGATTTTTGTCAGGCTGGCCATTCCTGTGAAGGTTCACCAATGCTCCATCCTTTCTCTATTTTTGCCTGATGCCTCTCACTGATGTTCTCTGGAGTCCCAAAACCTTGCCGATGGCTTTGAGAGTCCCGCTGCAACCCTTTCCAGACTGATAAACGTCAATGACTTTGTTTCTCATCCGTTCTTACATTTACTTAGATTTCTTTAGCACCAGGAGTTGCTTTAAGAGTATTTTTGTTACCTCAATCAGCTTCTATTGAGTGTTTTTTTTATTATTATTGTTCTACAGGTACAGCAGTAATCAGACCTGGGTATGAACTAATATGTCCAAAATGTGGGTAAACCCAGAGAGAGTTTTACTTAATGGGGGAAACCAAGCTTCAACATCTGGGCTGCAATTCTAAAACACAGCTAAACCTGGCAGCATCATGCTTTGGGCTGTTCAGCTGGACCTGGGGAGGATTAAATTATGCATTGCTCCAAATAGCAGTCAGTTTTGATCCAATATGGAGTTGGACATGACATTTATTCAGTCTAATAAATGTAAAGAATTGAAGCAAACATTGCTGACATGAGATGCGGCATGCTGACCAACTCACCACGCCCTTTGCAAAACAAATCTATATCTACAGCTGTATATTCAGCCAAATCAGACATTTTCACATTCAGTATCAAGCATCACAATTTGATTCTTAATAACACAATCTAGTCAGCTTATTATGCCAGCTGGTTGAAAGGGCTGTGTCCAAAAATGTCTAATTGTTAAGGAGTCTTCAGCCAAAGCGGAAGAGCGTCACCGTTCGCCATGATAAGTGCGGTCTGAATAGTGCTGTCAGTGAGGAAGAAGGTAGGAAAAGGAGCCTGTATGCTTCCTATCATGGTTCCTTTAGCATAGGAAGCTTGCGATGTCCCTTATCGGTGCTAAGGAGCTAGAAGGAATCCCACAATCCCTTGTGTGACATGGCATATAAAACCAGCCCACCTCACGGAAATCATTGAAAATGTCCAGAGAGAAGAGAGCGCTCACTTTGTTGTACATTTTCAGAAGGCTGTAGGTCCAGATGTGACCTACAGTGCATTTCCATCACAAAATGACGTTGGAGTTAAAGGCTGTCTGGAACCGGCACAGCAGTCCGAAGCTCCTTTCCTCCCCACGATTTCTTTTTTTTTTTTTTACTATTGACCTCATGAAAGGTCAAGGAACGGGAGCTAGGGGCTATAATTAGAACGTTTTGGACCCAGCCGGGGTTTTTAATCTAAGGAAACCAGCCCATTTTATTGGGCCTCTGACTTTGCAGCAATCCCTCCTCCTGCACAAGAAAGAGGCGACAGTAGAAAGGAACATGTCCCCTTTAACAGAAGCAGACAGCAGACATTTAAGGTACTGTCGTGCAGATCGGTCAAATATTGCACGCTGTGATATTTGATTTGTGAACATTCCCCATCATAATCTAGTTTGTTTGGCTTTGTGACACAAAATTGAAATTGTGGTTGTAACATGGCAACATCTGGAAACAGTTCATGTGGTGTGATGATACTTTTGCAAGGCACCGTCTCTTACAGCAGCTTTTCTGCAGCTTTGCTGAGGTCACATGATGATTTTTATAAAGCTGGGTCCACTCAGAACTTTGGCAGAACCATGAAGGGATTTTTTTCCCCCCATTCCTGAACATTTTAAAGGAGGGTTCTGTTCTCCCAACCCGGTGGACCGGTGGATCCCGTGTCCTTGCGTTCCTCCACATGACATCCAGCGCCTCATGCCAGGATCCGGCCGCCCTAAATGCTCCTGCTGAGCATGTGTGAGAGTCAGTTTATCTGTTTGCGTTGCTGCCTGCTGTGAGTTTCAGGCTCCTGCACCCCTAATGATATCTGCTCTCACATTCCTGTCATAGCTGATCTGGATTTCCCCCTTCTCCGCACCAGCGGATCAACCCAGCGCGGCCACTGGCACGGCCGGCGCATTCCTCGCCATTTCCCAGCTCACACAAACACACACACACACACACACACACACCAGCAACCTCAGGAGACCTCTGTTGTCGCTCACCACAGCCCTCACACACCCTGCCTCTCCTGGTTTCTGCCTCTTCGTCCTGACTTTTATTTCACGGGAGCAGCCCGGAGAGTCAGAGGAGCCCTTTGTCCAATAAAGCGTGCCAGGTTTGGGTCTTTGTTGGCAGAGGAGAGACAATGCAAAGCTCGCTTTCCAGACTTCCTGGCTCCTCTTTAATGTGTTGTCATAAAGCACTGAGCTGGCAGAGACTTAACGTTGGCTCAGTCAGGCCCGGGTGCTGCCCCCACGCCTGTCCTCCACCATGTCTCCTACACCACCTCCTATATGTCTGTGCCCTGCCAGGGTCCCAGAGACCTCTTCTCTGCGCAGTATTTCAGTTTTACCAGTCAGCCAATGGAAAATCTGGAAAACTAAGGGTCTACAAAAAAAATAAAAATAAAATGAAATACAAAAAAATCAAACAACCTCATCTTAAAATTGTGAGACAGCAGAAGAAAATTGGTTTCTTTGGCAGCACTCTCTGTCATGAATTTATTTTCTTAGGGGGAAAATAAGACTCCAGGCTGGGTTCTGATTTACTTCCCCTCTTCCTAATAGGCAGAGAAACCCAGAAAGAGTCTGCACGCTGCCATGTGGCTAACCCTAACCCCGTTAACGTGCAGTCATGTGGCTTTCATAACCCTGTCCAACTCAAAAACAGATTTGTTTTACTCCAGCTTTAGCAAACAAATTCCTCCATTCCCAGCGGAGCGCACTGCCTTATAAAGCTGTGGCTGCTTGATTCTTTACGCAGAACTTCATGTATGCTGTTTTATTTATTTATTTGATCAGGGACACTGGACAGGAAAAAAACAGTAAAGATACACCAGATTCTAGCTTCTTAGCTGCTTTCAATCTGCTGTCCCCGGGGCAGGTGAGATATATAGTTTTGTGAATTATAAAGTGAATATACCATCAAATTTACAAGGAACTCTGGCAGAAAAAAATTGTTTCAGTATTTTTCCTCTTGTAATGTTTGCATACATTACCAGATAGAGAGCCGAATTACCATTTATCAGAGAATGCTGGATTGTGAAAAAACTCGGGGCATGATGTTGGTTTCTATAAAAATTATTGAGCGGTTTAGTTTTTTCATAAATTCCTTAATATCTTACACCAATATTCAGTTTTGCTCATAAGAGAAGCAGTTGACATTGTGCTACCTGATAAAGGCTCACAGAACAAGGCAAATATTAAAGGGGCCTTTAGTCACAAACTATGACTACAAATTTCTTGCCAGCAGCTCACTCTGGTTGCACACAAAGGTTTTCTGATTAGATTATTGCTCCCTGTTGGCTTATCATATTTAATTTCTGTGTTGTACACGTTGTTTTTTCTTTATTTGTTGGTAAACAAAGTGCTTTTATTTACAATAACAAGACCACGTGAGCAAACGTACGATATTATACATGCGTGCATCTATATGAGAAGCAATGGAGCTTCTCATATAGATGTTGATCTATACGTTCAGTATATGTGTAAATATATATATATATATATATATATATATATATATATATATATATATATATATATATATATGTATATATATATATATATATATATATATATATACATATATATATATATATATGTGTGTGTGTGTGTGTGTGTGCATGTTCAGTCCTACCTGTGATTGTGAAAGGTAATGTCAGTAGATCTGGTTTGTATTAGGAATCGGTTGGTACAAATCCACGCAGCACACGAGTCATCTTCTCCGAATCGCCCCTATATGCCACTGCCAATATGGCAGCGATGTGCGGTTCAGCGCTCATTGAGGCGTCTACATATACATTTGTGTGGTGGAGCCAAGTGAGTCAGTAAAGGTGTGAAAAGAAAGAGGTTAAGTAACCCTAACCCTGTAGATCTGGTTGACCACGCTGAGCTGTCACTTTACTGCGAGGTGTTGCAGGTGGTTTACTGGTTGACAGTAGGTACGTCAGTTGTCGCCGTCTTGCTTTCTGATAGTTCAGCAGTACTGCCGGCAGATGGACAACAATGTTTATGTCTGCAGATCGAGCCCAGTGCAAAGTTCTTTTCAGGCTCTAAAACGACTAAGTTAACACTATCAGGACGAACGCTTGATGTATATTGTTTTATTTGAACATGAATACGTGTTTGTGTTTGGTTTTTATGGTCAAAATATGTGAGTAGACCCCTTTAAGGTGAGCCAAAGATTAGGGTGATGGCAATGAGGGCTTACAACCTCAAAAAACTAAGGAGCCCTGACCAAGCATGGTCATGAATAACTGCATCAATGTGGTGTGGCATTTACTTTTTCCCTGGTGATGGATGTTGTTAATAATCTTTGGTATTCTCCGTATTTCTGGACTGAGGATTCTGGCTGCAAAACAAGTATTTTCATCCAAAGAAATCATCTAGGGCAGACTAGAATCTCCAAAACCCTTGTGATGGAAAGAAAAGTCACCAAAAGAAACTCTATGTATGTCAGAAAGGACACCACTTATATACCAGAACACGGTAGTGGAAGCATCATGTCCTGTGATTGTCTTGTAGATAGAACTCGTTATTGGTTTCTCAAAGTGGATAAGATTCCAAAAATGTGTCAGTTTTGATGCAGAATCTTCAGGCGTCTGCAAGAAACTGAAAGACAGAGATGGATTTAAGTTTTCAGCATCAGAGGACATCCAGGCAGACATTCAAACCAGCAAAGAAAAGAGTTTTTGCCAGAAGAAAATGGAAGTTTTTGGAGAACTTAGCCAGAGTCCTGAACTAAATGTGGTTCACAACCTAGAGGGTCACCACCAAGTCTCTGACCCTGCCTAACAGAGACCTCCTTACAATGAGACATTTGACTTAGACTTAGACTTTCTTTATTGTCATTTTGTATACACAGAGTGCATACAGAACGAAATTTCGTTTTCACACAGCTCAGAAAGATTGCAGTAACTCTACAGGATACCTTGCGGTGAATTACAGTACAGGATAAAGTGCAGTGATAAATCGCAGTCACTTACAGGATAAGTTTCAATTGACTTCCGGATAAAGTGCAGCAGTGAACAGTAGGCAGTTGAAATGTAAACAATGTAAAACAAATGTAAACAAATATGCAGTAAGGTGCAGCAGTGATTTAAAAGTAGACAGTTGCATTGTACACAGTTTTGCAGTACGTTTCCCGGAAAGGTGCAGCAGCAATTTTGCAGGATACGATACAATGTGCAAATGTGCAGATGTGCAAATCAGCGAGTCGAGTGTGGTACACAGTACGTTTTTATACTTCAGCAGTTCAGCAGTCTGATGGCAGCAGGGAAAAAGCTTTTGCAGAACCTAGTGGACCTGCAGCGGATGCTGCGGAACCTCTTTCCAGAGGGCAGCAGGGAGAATAGTCTATGGTGGGGGTCCCTGATGATGTTACGGGCTCGGGACACACAGCGCTGCGATGAAATGTCTTTAATGGAGGGAAGAGGAGCCCCGATGATCCCTTCTGCTGTCCTCACCACTCTCCTCACGTTCTTCCAGTCGGAGGCACTGCAGCCTCCACACCACACAGAGAGACAGCTGGTCAGAATACTCTCTATGGTGCTTCTGTAGAAGGTCGTGAGGGTGGGCGGGGGCAGGCGGGCTCTCCTCATCCTCCGCAGAAAGTACAGTCGCTTCTGTGCCCTCTTCACCAGTGACGTGGTGTTCACAGTCCAGGTGAGGTTGTCCGTGATGTGCACCCCCAGGAACTTGGTGCTGATGACCACCTCCACCGCTGAGTTGTTGATGAGCAGTGGAGCATGGTGAGGCCGGTTTTTCCTGAAGTCGACGATGATCTCCTTCGTCTTCTCCACGTTCAGGATCAGGCTGTTGTCTCTGCACCAGCCCACCAGCTGCTCCACCTCCTCTCTGTAGTCCTGGTCGTTGTCGTCTCTGATCAGGCCCACCACCGTTGTGTCATCTGCAAACTTCACGATGTGATTGGTGGTGGACCTGGGGACGCAGTCGTCTGTCATCAGGGTGAACAGCAGGGGGCTCAGGACGCAGCCCTGAGGGGAGCCCGTGCTGAGGGTGATGACATCAGAGGTTTTCTGTCCGACCCGGACTGACTGAGGTCTGTTGGTGAGGAAGTCTAGCAGCCAGTTTCGTAGGGGTGTGTTGAAGCCCAGATGCTCCAGTTTTCCCACCAGATGTTGTGGGATGATGGTGTTGAACGCTGAACTGAAGTCCAGGAACAGCATCTGCACGTGCGTGTTCTTCTCCTCCAGGTGTGCCAGGCTCAGGTGAAGAGCTCAGGTGAAGAGCCCACTCTTGCAAGCAGAGTGGGCAAATATTAACCAGTCAGCACGACTGGGTAATGTTCTGATAGACTGGTTCTGATAAGGGTTGCACTGTGATTTAGTTTTTCTCTATCTAAAGCCATAAAATAGATTTAACACTTAATTGTTGCTCAGGTTGTGACCACTTTCACACCAATGTGGCTTACTGTTCTGTTGGGTCGACTCCCAAAGCAACAACTCCAGACCGTAAAACTGAGAGCAAATCCAGACAGCATTATTATTTTTTTAGAATGTATCTTTGCGACCGATTATAGTGAAAAAGAGCTGTGGGTTATAGAGCCTCAAAATCTCATTTCATTCGAAGCTAATCAGCAATATCCCAGCAGCTGAACTACATGGATCCTGTTCAGCAGAGAAAAAATGTGCCAAGCAAAAGTGAGAGTAGAAATACAGCAGTTCTTGGTGGTTTTGTAGGTTTTGAATTGCATTTGTTGTTGCAATGGTGGAAATTTGCTCTCAAATGGTCCCTGATCCGAGTAACTGGTAGCTTGATTCCTCAATGATATTTTCCTTTCTATATTCGGATCAATGTGACTGCAGGGACAGACCATAACTCAGGTCAGGTCCTGCACACATACATTTTCTATGGGAAGAAGAACAAAAACATTGCTTTTGTTGTTTTTGAGCCCTTTGTTAATCTGGTTGCATGGTCATAGGATTTTGTTCACTAGGAGGACCCATGTGTGGCTTATCCGAGGATGTATTGAGATGTTGCTTCAGTATTTCCACATGTTCTTGTCATGATTTCATCTACTTTGTGATATTCAGCAGTTCAGCTTGTAGCATAACACCTCCACAGCATGATGCTGCCACCCTCGTACTTCACACTTGGGAAGGTAATTACAGGATCACAAGCTTCCTCCCTTTAGCCTCCAACTACAACAAAGGTCATTATGACCAAACAATTCAGTTTCAGTTGTTTTTCAGACCACAGGACATATCCCCAAAAATCAAGATGTTTGTCCCTGAGGGCATATGCAAACTATAATCTGTCTGTCATGTTTAAAGAAGTGAGACTCTGAATGAGGGGAACCACAGGGACAGACAGTTCGGTAAGAGAGTTTATTGAAAAAAGGTGCGGTTGGATCTGAGGTGGTGCTGGCAGGTTGGACTGTCCGGGATCTGCTGGAGAAAGATGAGGAGACTGGTGAGCAAGGGATGGTGCCGATGAGAATACTGGAGGGCGTTTGACTCACTGAGGTTGAGGCTAGCTTTAGTCCTGGGAGGGTGGTGTCCAGGAGTCCAGGCTGTAGGTGCAGGTCTGGCGAGTTCTCTCCAGTTATGGTGTTGTTGGAGGGTGGACAGGTAGGTGAGCTCAGGCAGGAGGACTAACCAGATAGATGACCCGAGGGCTTTCTCTGATTCATGGAGGTCCGGCTTGGAGTCTCTTAGGCTGGAGTCCAGGTTTCCAGGAGGGAAAACAGATACACAGGTTAGGTCCAGGCTAGGAGGTTTAACAGGCCCAAGAGAGTTAGGTTGGTCAAGTACCACGCTGGAAGCGAGAAAGAACTGACGCCCTCCTGCTGGTTTCAGCTCCTTAAGAAGGACTCCAATTAGTGGCGATGTGGCGCACCTGCCCGTCACGCCCTGCAGAGGAAGGAGAGAGAAACCCAAACCTGCACCTACACCTGAGAGTATGACACCGTCTGCTTGTGGTGCTTTTGGAGTAGACGTGGTTTCCTGTGAATAATGAGACACTGTTGCCAGCTTCAGGCACCATCTTCAAGAAAGTATCTTGCTTTTCTCTGGGGTTGATTCACACTTGTCAAACCAAAGCATGTTCATCCCTTGCACACAGAACCCATATCCTTCCTGAACTGTGCGACGGCTGGACACCTTGTCTGAACTGATGAATGTGGCAACTTCTCTCATGCTCGAGTAAGGAAAGACTATAGTGATCACCAGGAACGGTGTCTGGTGGAGCGGAGAACATTAGACGGTGGACAGCCATGCGAGCCTGAGGTAGGTAGCTGAGGAATCCAACCGGCTGATATCAGGAGCGCAGCCAGAGGAGCAATGAGAGAAGCTTGAGATGATTTCTCCTGAGATCAATGGAATGAGAAAGCAAAGCAGAGGAACGTAGGAATCTGAGAATGAGAGTGGATAATTCCTGCAAAAAGAGAGGACAAACTCAGATTAGTTAAAGATCACTGAGAACAAGAGCGACCCAAGGGAAGTTAGGTCTGATTACCACGCTGTGAGAGGAAAACAATCTGGCATCTACATCAGGATGTGCTCCTCCTTAAGCTCCTCCTGATTAGTCCTGATGAGCTCCAGCGGCAGAGCTACACCTGCCAGCCAATTACATCTATGTTAAAGTCTGATGACATACAGCAGTGTCGTTAAGTATTTTAATCAAAGGCCGCTGAGTGAATCAGGCTCTCTGTGATGGCACATTTGGATGTCATAATGTGATCAAGGAGATGGGATGATTTGAGGATCAGATGTCAGCGTCGTTAACTGCCTGACCCAATGGTCTCGCACCATGCAGAGATGGTCCGGTCCTCTCAGTCCAGCTGCGAGGGCTTTTTCAACCTTTTTGTTTCGGGGCAACCAAAGGCACAATTCACAGGTCATTAATAGTTTTTTTTTAACCTAAGCAAATTCCTCAGCTGCGATTGTGAAGTATCCCCACCCCCCATCCCATCAAAAGACTGTAAAGAAAAGCTGGTTGAGTGCCACCCAGGCCCTTGGAGGTACAGCCGGGGTCATCACGCTGCAGCTGGGGGTCCATCAGACGCGGAGCACCCTGACCTTGTGTTTGTGTAATGCCCGCTCCTGTGATAGATGGCGCTGCCAGAGCGTTCACCTGCTGCCCCACAGGGCTGTCCCCTTGCCCTGACACAGACGGATCGGCCTTTGTTTTTGGCCCCCCCTCTCCTCTACTGTGAAATTAATCATCAGTGCAACTTCATGGAAGAAGGTGCTCTGCCACTGCATGGCTGCGGGCAGATAAAACTCACCACGGGGGCGAGCAGGACCGGCCTTTTAAGGCCCCGAGGACGAACAGTGCCGAGGAGATGGCAAAAGAAGATGTTTAAATGCATGCCGCCCCCCACCTCCGTCCTCACCTTGGGTATCAAAAGAAGGATGCAGCGAACACAATATTTGTCCCTGCTCAGGAGCACAATTTATCTGGGATGGAAATAGCTTCTGTGGAGAGATTCGGCGGTAATAGACCATCTCAAGCACCTCCGCCGTCACATTTTTTACTCTGAGGCCGGCTTTCTATCCGCCTATTGCCTGGGCTGCAGCGCGCGTTTTCTGCTCCATTTCACAGTATAATAAGGCTGTGGGCCAAAACGGCTTAGAGCAAACGGATATCTCTGTGCTTCCCCCGTTTTATGTTCTGTCTCAGTGTGTGAGCGTGAAAACTAAGAACTGGCCACATCCCACAGAATGGGTTTGATTCACAAAGACTGGGGATAAAAACGGCAGCTGCATTTGTCAACATTTTGTTCATAATGTTCTGCAGAGGTTTGTTTGAGGACATTAGAGAATAAACAGCTCCGCGCAGACCACAGATCACAGCAGACGGGTCAGGGAGAAAGACGTGGGAAGGTTTAAAGCAGGGCTAGGTTATATAACTGTATCCCTGTCATGATTCTTTTGATTGTGGTTATGTTTATTTGGTGCTTTTTATTGCACTTTGAGTTTTTGGTGCATTATTCAGTCTTAGTTACACCCCCTTGACTCTATTTCCCGTTTTATTTTGGTAATCTGTTTTCCTTTGTGTACCAAGCCCTGTTTACTTCCTGTTCTGTTTGTCTCTCTTCTTTCTGAGGTCGAGTCGTCTGTCTTCTGTTGTTTTGTGCTCAGGGCTTCCCTCTATGGCTCCATGATCCCATTAAGGTAATTATTCCCACCTCTGATCACTCTGCCCACATTCCTCCGTCCTTCGGTTTCTCGCTGCTGCATCCTCTATTGTCAAGATGTTATCCTTGGCTTCTCCATGTTCCAGTTCCCAGTTTTTAACAAGCACATATCTTAAAATTGTGACAATCTCAAGCTTCAAGCATCTCACCGAGCACCGCTCAACTCATCCCCTGAAGACGGACAGATCGCATGGCTGTCTGTCTGAACCGAGAGAAAGGGCAAAGGACGCATTCATAAGAGAAGCAGCCAGAATATTTGCGGTGGCTCTGGAGGAGCTGCAGAGATCCGGCGCACTGTGGACATCTCTTAATTGTCTACTTACAAATCTGTCCTTTACTGACTAACCAGATAACGGCCCTAATCATACAGCCAGAGCCGCAGTGCATAGGCTTATGTCACATCAAACGATGAGTTAGAAAGGTCAAGTCAAAGTCCAGGTCTAAATCTAATTGAGAATCTTGGCGAACCTTAACAGCTGAAGTTCATAGATCCTCACCGTCCAGCTCAACTGACTATTTTGCAAAGAAGAACCCAAGTTTTACTTCCGCTTCACACCAATGAGCTCAAACACAGCATGTCGAAGTTTGTCATTGCAATATGTAAGATGCAAGGGATGTGGATACACTGTATGTTTGCTCTGAACTGTAAAGTGCTTCATGTGCATGTTCCTACTTTAGGCGGGCTGCTAATCAGAGGATGCTCTTAATCCCTCTCGTGTGGAGGTCTTCCTGAGCTGAGACGGTACAGAGCAGCTGAAGCCCCCTCAAAACAACGAGACAGATACTCCAGTAGCTACACAGAGAAAGGAAAGTCCCCATAAAGCAGTTTTTTAATGGCGTGCAGGGGGCCAGGTGAGTTTAATGAGGTGATGTGAAGCCTGGAAACGAGCAGCGCCGCCATATCCTGCAGCAGCAGCAAATAGACGCGCTGGGAATCACGGCGCTCCAAAGCCGGAGGCACAAAGCTGCTGCGCAGACAGCCGGAGTGTTAGTTCATGTAATGGTGCAGAAAGGTGCCGGATTATTACCGCGCTGCTCACCGGCGCCCGCCTTCTGAAGCGGGCTCCATGCGTCTCCTTCACAGCGCACCTTCCTCTGCGGGCAAGGCGTCGCTTGATCCAAAGTACATCAGACGAGCCATAACGGGGAACTAAAGTGAATTTGACAAATATCGCCTTGCATTAACGCGTCACGGCCGCATCCTTGCAGCCAAGCTGCGTCAAGCAGGACGCACGGTGCTCCCTCTCCTGATGATCTATTTCCATGCTGAGCATTTTTCCGTGACCCCCCCCCCCTCCGCGCTTCTGGTGGAGCTCCGTGCAGCCCCCTCCCTCTCTGCTGCGCGGCCTCCACTCCGGTGGCTGCCTGGCCGCGGATTTAATGGCTCCAGCAGCTGCTGAGGAGAAGCAGTGAAGACTTGTGGCATATGCTCTGGTTGGAACAAAGAGCAGCGAGCACCGCTGCGCCGGGCTGAGCCTGAACCGGGTTTACCCTTACTGCCTCACTGTCTGCCATTAGGCTGTTTCACAGCTTATGCTCGTTCGCTTTTATTAGATCATGATTTTCACTGGCTGCTCTGGGTTTGCTGCACCATTATGAGTGTTTATCTCATCCTTCGAGTTGTTTATAGAGAAACGAGCAGCGTTGACTTCTTGACACCGTGTAACAATGTTCTGTTGTGTTGGCAGGTAAGTTGTGAAGCAACAGCAGAGAGACCCCGCTATGCTTGAAGGCACTCAACAAGGCTGCCCTCTTCCGGTCAGGCTGAAGTCCTCCCCACACATCTGCGTTCAGCTTGCTGCGGAGTGGTGCAGAGCGCCCCCTGGTGGAGTATGCATTAAGTACTGTGCACAACTTTTAAATCGCCTCTGTTCGTTTCAAGGGACAGAGGTTTACCTGCACAGTTTCGGCTGTATTTCTTCAACCTTTATGGGGGCCTTTCAAGTTTTGGTTCAGTATATTTTGAAGTTTAAGGTGGCCTTTAAAAAGCCCGGGGAAGGATTAGCCAGAACAACTTTAAAATATTACAAGAGAGTCTGGCTCTCAGTAGCAAAGATTAATAACAATAGTTATTTTTATTTGTCATTGCAGCCCATACTCCAATGAAATGTGTGCTTTGCATTTGACCGTAGAGAGCAGTGAGCTGCCACTGTGTGCCGCCCGGGGTCTTGCTAACGGACTCAGTGGCAGTCTTTGGGACTCATAGGAACTTGAGGCCTCCCAGGATTTTTGCATCTTCTAAAGAAATTTTTGCAAACTACTGTTTTATAGTATTTCTCTTAGTACATTTTGTCACATTATTTATTTATAAACATTTATTAGAGGATCAGCCCCATGAGATGAAGCATCTCGTTTTCATGGGGGTCCTCAGTAACATATCCAAACAATGTAGAAAGGAAAACAACAGAGTAGATACAATATACAAGATACAAGAAAAAAACCACAACACACACACACACACACACACACACACACACACACACACACACACACACACACACACACACACACACACACACACACACACACACACACACACACACAAGCTCTCACTAACCCCCTCGACACAGAAAGAGTAAAGTAAATCACAGTAATTCCCAAACTGCAGTATTTATACCACTAAACAATAAAACCTTATATAATCTTAGACTCAGCATGATGGTGCTCTGAAAGTCAAGCATTTCAGGAGTGGTAATAAGTATGGCACAATACTCCCAAATATAACTGACAAAGTTGACATTACTAGACATGTATATTTCTACATATAGACACATTCATACAACCATAACTAACATGACACATATTACTGCTAAGTCTAAAATACTAGAAACATAGACAAGAGGTCTGAAGATGTGTTAACAAAGCCGTTCGGAACAGAGGAAAAGACGTAAGCGAACGGATAGATGCAGGAAGGCTGTTCCAATCACGAGGGGCTTTAACACAGAAAGCATGTTTCCCAAATTCTCTCTTAACTCTGGGGACAGTAAAGAAGATCTGTTCGTTGTGACGGAGATTATATTGTGAACTGTAAGGCACTAAATATTGGGATAAATAATATGGATATTGAAAGTAAATGCATTTAAATATAAGTTGAAACCAATGATATAGTCTTCTGGCTGAAGGTGCAAGCCAGGACAGCTGGTCATACATAATACAGTGATGTGTCCTATAGGGGCAGCGAAGGGCGAATTGGCACAGGCTGTTGTAAACCACATCGAGAGAGTGTAGATAAGTGGCAGTAGTGTTAGCATATATAATATCTGCATAGTCCAGTATAGGTAGCAGCAACTGGGAGACTATTTTTTTCCTAACCTGAAAATTAAAGCAGTCTATCGATTGATATAATGTTTTAAGACGAAAGTTAAGTTTATTGTTAAGTGTGTGTATATGAGCTTTGAATGAAAGATCACTTTCTAGCCAAACACCGAGATATTTATATTTTTCAGTTGATTCTAAAGGAGAAGAATCCAGAAAATGCAGATAAGATTATTTCTATCTTTCTTCTGGAAAAGCATACAGTAAGATTTTGACTTATTCAAAAGAAGTTTATTAAATGACAGCCAGTGCTGGACAGAATCAAAGTCACACTGTAGGGAATAATTTATGTCAGAAATATTCAATTTGGAGCAATATATGATTGTATCATCTGCATAAAGATGAATGTCACATCCTGAACAGCAGAGTGGCAAGTCATTAATAAAAATGGAAAATAACAAAGGCCCAAGTGAAGAACCCTGTGGAATGCCTTTATCTACACCTATAAAATTCGACTGACTACCCCTAAAGGACACACACTGGCGGCGGTGATAAAGATATCAATTAAACCACAGAAGAGATGAACGGGAAAGGCCAATAGAGTACAATTTATCCAGGAGTAGATAATGATCAACTAAATCAAATGCTTTAGTAAGATCTAAGAAGATGGCACCAGTACTGATGTTGTTATCAAAACTAGAAAAAATATCGTTAGTAAGTTTCAAAAGAGCAGTAGTAGTTGAGTAGTGTTTCCTGAAACCTGACTGGCATTGAGATAGTAAATTGTTATCAGAAAGATAGTTAGATAATTTTCACAATACTATTAATTATTGAGATAGTTCTATAATTGTTCATATTTTGGGTGTAATGTATGTAATTCCATTTATGTAATGGAATGACTTTGGTACACTTCCATGCCAGAGGGACTTCATTGGTTAAAAATGACAAATTAAAAAGCTCAGCCAATGGAGAGGAATGATATGAAGAAATTTTAATAAACTTACCCTGACGGCATTGAGGGTAACAGGGTTGACATTAGAACCACAAACGTCAATATATTATATTGTTTTTTTTTTATTGACCAACACAAAGTAGTGCATAATTTTTATTTTGCCTGGTGGAGGCCATGGTGGCCGAGGCTTAGGGGACAGAATAGGGTTTGAGGTTGGGAGCGGAGTTAAGAGATTTGGATTATGCCTGGGTAGACAGTGGGATGGGTGCACCTGCTGGAGCCTTGGTGGTCCTGGACGGTACGACGAGTCTCTGGCTGTTTTTTTCTGGGGAAGTGAAGAGATATGCGGTGTGTACCGTACTCTGTTTTCAGATAATGCATTGAACAGGACTATGTGAGATGTTAGAAGCTTGGGCTATTGTTTTTAAACCTAACACGGTTTAAAAATCTCCACAACTTCATCCCTGACCTGCGTGTCTTGAACCTTGGTCTTCGGGATACTGTTAATGTTCACTAAAAACCTTCTGAGATTGAATTGCACCCAGAGGGACTGAACAGGATACTTCTGAAGGATCATCTGAAGGATGATAGTTTCTATGTTTTTTTTTAGGGGTATCCGATTAAAGAGGGATGAATACAAATGTGTTCAGCTGTTCTAGACCAAACAGACCGAGGACGAGGCAAGTTTTTATTGCGGTATGCACAGGGTAGCTGCGCATACATGAGCTTCAACAGGCAATATGTGTAAACACTGATAAGGTTGTGTTTGTGCAGTGTGTGCATGTCTGCAAATACTCAGCAGAGTCGTGTTCCCCCACCGCCTGCTGACAGAAACAGCTCAGCGGCTGTGTGGGGGTAAAATGTGGCAGCTTTGCTGTCTGTGCACGTCCTGTTAAAGTCCAGCATCTCTGGGTCTGGAAGCTGCTTCTGTGTGATGTCCGTTAGCGAACTGTGAATGAGAGCAGATTGTGAAACCGCTGTCTTGCATTGGGTTCTTGTCCTCGTTAAAGGAAAGAAGCAGGCTCTCCCAGCTGAATGGGGGGGGGGGGGGGGCATAGTTTGATTTGAACAAATAAGAATGGCTCTCGTCGGAGCAAAGAGTGAGAGATATGAGAAGGCCGGGGAAGGAAACGTGAGCCCGAGCGGCTTATCGTGTGTAATCTCCACCAGCGCTGCTTGTCAGTCTCTTCATGGCTGACCTTGTCTGGAGCACTGCTGCAAGCATGACCCTCTGTTCCGGCTTGGCTGAGTGGACCCGTCACACCCTGTTTGTCTTACCCCCCCCTGGCCACCCCACACATAGACACACATCCCAGTGGACCAGCAACTCTGCCTTTGTGTGCTCGCTTCACTTGTTCTGGGTTGTAACACCATCAGGAGCAGCTGAGGAGAAATCGGGAACATTGAAAATTGCATCTCAAAACCGGAGCACACACAGACAACATTTGGGCATTTGTTGTATAACGAAAGCTGCAGGAGGGTCCCACGTATAGTGTTTGTGTGAGTGCTGTGGGTTGGTGGTAGGATGAAGTGAAGGAGCGGGTAAAATAGGAGTGGAGAAAAAAGTGCAATGTTGTTACTAAATCCCCTAAATCCTTGTTGATCTTGCTTTGAGAAAAAGATAAAGGCTTTGCAGGAACAGATTGTGTAAGATTATCAAGATTAGTCTGTTTTTCTCACATGGTTGGTAAATCCAAGTTGTTCATTTTACGCAGACATCAAGATAAATCACTCCATGCTCTTATTGTATTTTCAAAGGCTGTTTCTGCCCAGAACCACCGTCATGATGGCAGGAACACAAATCCCCTCAACAACCATTTAACTATGTCTCTCCATTTGTGACTACTACTTTTATCTCATATGATGGTTATTGTAAAAATATGCATTGACAAATGTAGAAGGATTTTCCACAGTTTTATGTTTTTTTAAAGACCTTTGTCCTCTTCTGATCATTCATTAATGGGGTCCTGAAACCAGAGCAGCTGACTTAACCAAACCTGCATGAGTCTGGTCAAGTTTAAGATGAGGCATACACACACACACACACACACACACACACATATATATATATCCATCCATCCATCCATTTTCTGACCCGCTTAATCCCTCATGGGGTCGCGGGGGTTGCTGGTGCCTATCTCCAGCATTCACCGGGCGAGAGGCGGGGTACACCCTGGACAGGTCGCCAGTCTGTCGCAGGGCAACACAGAGACAAACAACCATTGACGCATACACTCACACCTAAGGAGAATTTAGAGAGACCAATTAACCTAACAGTCATGTTTTTGGACTGTGGGAGGAAGCCGGAGTACCCAGAGAGAACCCACGCATGCACAGGGAGAACATGCAAAATCTATGCAGAAATACCCAGTGTTGGATTTGAACCCTGAACCTTCTTGCTGCAAGGCAACAGTGCTACCCACTGCGCACACACACACACACACACACACACATATATATATATGTGTGTGTGTGTGTGTGTGTGTGCGTTTTAATTTGTCCCATCCCTATAGCCCATTGATGCCGAAACTGTTTCAATGATGATAGGTTGCTTTCTTACATCTAGCACCCATTCTCAGTTTTCTGATCTTGATGGGCTACAACAACATGGTCTGCTGAAAGATCTTTAATAAGAAGGTCCATGAATCTGAAATTAAAAACATACAATGAACCGAATAACATGTGAATGCTACAACATGCTAGAGATATGTTTTCCCTTAAAGGGAACATATGCCAATCCACCTTTTTAGCCCTTGAGTATATTTTGTTGTTCTTTGGGTCTCTAGGAGTCCAGAAAATGTTTATATGGCCCGTCCAGAGGCTGCATAGATAACCTTATATTGTATTTGGGATACATGTTTCAAGCCATTCAGTTTTTTTCTATTTTGTATTACATTTGAACAATTACAAGTACTAAACAAGGTTATGGACCTCCGGTTTACCAATTTCACAAATTAGCCATTTTATTTTTTCCTTTGTGATTTTGTAGTACAAGTGGATAAGTGAAAATGTTTGTTTGTTGGGTGCAATGACTCTCACAATTCATTAACCCGTCCCCCAGCATGCTAAAAAATGGCTGAATAGGGTGGAGTGGAGCGGTCTGCAACCTGGAGGGGGGCTGCATGTGAACAGCCTCATTTGCATTTATTTTATCATTTCTATTCTACTTTTTTCTCTCCTGCATTCATTGCTTTCTACCTGCTCTTCTTACTTCTTTACTTCTGTAGCAGCGTTACAGCGCCACCCACTAGCATGGCACAGGTATTACAATACCTTTTATGGATTCTCCGGCCTCATCTGGATGCTTAAACTTTTCTCTGTGGATACAGCATTCAGCTCCATGCGGATGTAGCTTCAGGCGCACCTCAGAACAGGGGTAAAAGAGGGGCTGTGGGGCAACAATAATGAGGAATTCAGACCAAAGCATTGTAGTTCCAATTTATAAAGACCACAACTGATTGATTTCAATGTGAAAAGGAGGGTATTAAAAAGCATGATATGTCCCCTTTAAACAATTAGGGGTCATGCTTTGACTTCTGAACCAGAACACAACCACAACAGAGTAAGTTTTAAAGAGTTTATTGAAGGTAATGAATAGTGGAGGGTGATGAGCAGAGTCCAGACCAGGCTGGAGCAGGAGGCTGTTAGTGGCTGGAGCTGGCAAGCAGGATGGAGCCGGAGCATGGAGGTAGCAAGACCAGCAGCATGGCAGAATGAAGACTTGGAAACCAGAGCCACAGCAGGATTAACAGCACGACTGGTGAATACTTGCAGGACCGGAGAGAGAGCAGGACCAGAACCACAGCAGGCGGGCGGAGATGAAAGGAACTCGGGCTGGACAAGAACAGGTGAGGTGAGCAGTAGTGAGCAGAAACCAACAGAACGAACCGACAGGGGAGGACTGAATGCAGGGAGCTCAAATAGGGAGGCTGACAGGTGTGCTGAGTGCTGGCTGATTAGTGACTGACAGGTGTAGATGATTACTGAGGTGGAGAGGAGACTGAGGTATATGGAAGGTGAAAAGTGCCTTGAGTCTGTGCATGGTGCAGCAGACGGGCTGCATCATGACATTAGGTTAGTCCCAGATGATGATGTTGTGGCTTTGTAGTCTTCCAATGAGTTAATGATGATATCTGAACTAATTGGAGGCACAGTAATGTGAAAACCACAGACATATATACGTAGACGCGTCATAGGGCGCAGGTATATATATATATTTGTGTGTGTATGTGTTATGAATATAAGGATCAATTTGTTAAATCTAAACATTGTGGTCTTCATTATTTCATAAAACCATGTCACATGTGAACCTTTAGGAACAGACTTTTTGGGTGAGTATTAAAGAGGTAAAATTAATAATATGAGGAAAAAAAGTCCTAAGTAAAGTAAAAATAAACAAACAAACACAAAAGTGATAATGTTATGATAAAAACATCATATTATGAGAATTAAGGGGGAACATTTCCAGAATAATCACAGTTTGCAGAATTATTTCACTTCTGAAGTAATAGGGCCAGGTTAGATTATTTTAAATATTTTTATTCTTTAGGAGAATAAATTCAGGAGAATGAAGCTAAAGGGATACGAAAATAAACTTGTAATATTACAAAAAAAATACTACGAATACAAAGTATATTCAGAGATTAAAGTCCCTCTGATACTGTTTAAGTGACTGAGTAACTGCAGATTTGCCACATTTAAGATGGCGGACGCTCTGACGCATCGCAGCATAGGCAGAACCCGCCCAATGACGCGTCTACTCTTATATTATGTCTATGGTGAAAACTATATCATCAAGTGCATTAATAGTTTAATTTTTGATGTTGCAAAACATTATTTTGGTATGCTTAAATAAGAATAAAATTAAAAACAGAAAAATATCTGCTTCACTACCTTACAGCAGCACACTTAGATGTTCTCAAAGGTATATTGATATTTTGCTGCTCATTTTATTTTTACTTTTTTTTTTTTTAAATCTTACAATTCATAAATTCAGAAGTTTATAGAACCAGGACTCCCAAAACTGACAGACCAACAGAGGGATTTTCTAGACCTTGGTATTACTATTGATCAGATTAAAGGGGTAATTAAGGCTTTATCGTCAAGTAAAGCCCCTGGGCCGACGGCTGTACTGGGAAATTCTTTAAGAGCTTTGCGACAGAATTAGCTTCACCTTTACTGGAAGTGTGTAAAGAAGCACGGGGGGGGGGGGGGGCTGCCACCAACTCTGAGACAGGCCCTTTTTGGTCTAGTTCCTAAGAAAGGTAAAGATCTGGATGAATGCAAGAGTTGTCGTCCTATTTCCTTAATGCAAATAGATGATTGAGGGATACAAGAGTACGCCTTATTCAATTCAAAATTTTGCATTGTTTTTTTATTGGACTCACTCTAGATTATTTAGATTAAGATTATCGTCCACTCCACACTGCTGGCGATATAAATTTGAGGAAGGTACTTTGATTCATGTTTTATGGTCATCTCACAAAGCCCAACAATTCTGGACCAATGTTTATGATAATCTATGTAAGATTACAAAGATGCAAATTCCATTTATTCCTAGGTTATTTGTTTTGAGTGATCATTCAGTTCTGGCAGGACAAGATAAACATGTTAAAAGTTTTATCCAGACTAGTATTATGATTGGCAGGGGATGGAAGACGGAGGGGGTACCCTCTCTGCAGCAATGGGCTGTGGACATGGCACGAGTTTCAGCATTCAAAAAATGTCATATAAACGACTGGGTAGACTGGATATATATGAAGCAAAGTGGGGCAAGTATTTAACTTTATTAGAAGCTCCCTGAAAGTTGTTATATACTGGTGAGACTCAAGGTTTCATTAAAATGTGTATAAATATATAGCTGTGCTTCTTATTTTGATATGTATGTCATGTTTTTACTGTTAGTCTGATCTAGTGATTGTCAACAGAATATCTCTTTAATGCAGTTCGCATTGTGTTTACGTATTGTATTGACTGTCTATATCTTTCTTTCTTTCTTTCTTTCTTTCTTTCTTTCTTTCTTTCTTTCTTTCTTTCTTTCTTTCTTTCTTTCTTTCCTCTTCGATATGGGTAGTGTACCACTATGGTAGTTACACGAAGGAGCAAGGGGGTAGATATTTGTAACCAGAAAAGGATTAGCACAGATGGTGGTGCTTGTCTGGGTGGGGGTATGTTTGTTATTGTTGAATACTGAAGATTAAAATAAAACTGTTAATCATAAAAAAAAATCTAACCCCCCCCCCCCCCAAAGATACATGAAACAAAAAACAATTTTAAAGGTCTCTCTACAGAATGTATTTGATAAATTATGCCAATATAGGCAGGGAACTATGCTGCCACCCTTTCTGTTCACCCTCTACACCAACGACTTCTCCATCAGCTCACAGGCCGCCACCTTCAGAAGTTCTCTGATGACTCTGCCATAGTCGGTCTCATCACAAATGAGGACGACTCAGAGCACAGACAGTGGATCCAGAGCTTTGGAGATCGGTGCTAGCAGAACCAATCTCAGGTTGAATGCAGGGAAAAAAACAAAGGAGTTGGTTGTGGACTTTTGCAGGCACAGACCCACCCCAGTGATACTTGTTAAAATCCAGGAAACTGATGTTAAGATAGTGAACTCCTGGGTGTTCACCTTAACAATAAGCTGGACTGGAGTCACAACACTGATGCTCTTTAGAAGAAGGGTCAGGACAGACTCTACCTGCTCAGGAGACTGAGGTATTTTGGAGTGCAAGGGGTGCTCCTGAAGACCTGACTCTGTGGTGACATCAGCCATCTTCTATAGTGTGGTTTGTTGGAGCTGCAGCTAAGAGGAAGTGGCTGGTTAAACTCATTAAGAGGGCCAGCTCTGTCCTGTGATGCCCCCTCGACCCTGTGCAGGTGGTTGAAGACGGAATGACTGTAAGAAAGATAACATCACTGATGGTTAATGTCTCCCACCCCATGCATGGAGCTGTTGCAGAGCTGTAGAGCTCCTGCAGTGACGGATTGTTGTGTCCCAGATGCTCCAAGGTGCGCTTCTGCAGGTCCTTCCTCCTAGCTGTTGTTAGACTTTATAATCTCTGCTCCTCACAACAGACTCGCTAAGTGTTTACAACATGCTAATGCTTGCACAGATTCTGATTTTACCATGAATCGTTTACACTGTCTTTCAGGTACTGATGTCCATTTGGGCACACTTGTTACTCGTACAATCATGCATGTTGCATATTTTTCTCACCTCATTGTGCACCTTGATACCTATTGTTGCAAATTTGCAACAAACCATTTGTATTATGCAAACAGCCAAGATAGCATGTGCATTCCCCCAGTGTCAGTTATTACACATTCAATGGAGAACTAGGAACCTTTGTTTCTGGTACGACTGTGCCCTGAGGGACATATTTCCTGCTAACGCGTGAGGGCTAACCTGTTAGCAATAACAACAAAAACAGGCTGGAAATAAGAAGCTATTTTTGTATATGAGGTAAGTTACTTGCTTGCTTATTCAGTTCTTCTACAACCTATTTTATGAGTTAAAAACTGTGTGGCGAGTTTACATTACAATATTTCAGTTTGTTGCATATTTTCAACATTCAGCCGTTGTGCTAATGCCAAGACCTAAACAGTGCTATAAAGAAACAGCTTTTAGGACTGATTTTCTTTAGGAAACCCATGTTATTTTGCCTGGTTATATTCAATAAGCTTCATAAAATAACAGGCTGAGATATAAATATAATTTCCACTATTTATTTTTATGCAGATCAAAATGAATGAGTCCATGCAAAGTGTGATGTTCTTTTTTTCCTCAAGAAAAACAAGAACTGCTTCTGTGCATTCCACAAGTGAGAGGAAATGGTGAACTTATTGAATGTTATTTGTTCGTTAAAAATCAGTTGTTACAATGTAACCGATGCTTGTTATTTATTTTCCGTTAACGTCAGTTTATTACATTTTCATCACAGTCTTATTTGTGTGTTATTATTCACCATTATAACTGTTGTTACAAATTTGCAACATGTTGAATGTTATGCAGTTCTTCTAGAGTAACAGATGTGATATGTTATTAATGTACATCTGCTAAAATCGGTTTAATACATTTTTATTACTGTTATTTGTGTGTTATTGACTGTTATGTCTGTTACAAATTTACAACCTAGATTTCTATTTATTTTTTGTGTAATCATATCGACTTAATTGGGCAACTACTTAAAGGCAAAAGACACAATTTTATTTATATACATGAATATAAATTCTGCCATCAAGGCAGCTACCTGCAGTCACGACACAGATGCTCTTCAGAAGAAGGGTCAGCGCAGACTCTACCTGCTGAGGAGGCTGAGGTCCTCCTGAACCCGTGGACCCAGTGTTGGAGAAAGAAGGACTGTAAGAAAAATAACGTCACTGATGGACAATGTCTCACACCCCATGCACGGATCTGAGAGCTCTTGCAGTGACAGACAGCTGCATACCAGATGCTCAGGACTTTCCTCCCAGCTGCTGTTAAACTTTATAATGTTTGCTGCTCACAAAAGACTCATTGTTTACAACATGCTAATTGTTACGCGGGTTCTGATCTGATCATGAATTGTTTACACAGTTTCTCAGATGCTAATGTGCATGTACGCATGTTTTAGCTACTCTGAATGTTGCTTGTACAATCATGCATATTGCATATTTTTCTCACCTCTTTGCGCAAATTGGATGCTATATTTTCTGTTTTTAATAGAATATTGCATCTCTTATCATTAGCCTCTCAGATGCTAAGGTACACTTAAATGCAGCTCAGCTCCTCCAAAATATTGCTGTACAATCATGCATGCTGCATATTTTCTCACATTGTTGTGCAACTTGGCTTCTGTCGTTCCTCTATTTAACTTGAATATTTCATTTTTACCCTGATATGCTATCTTATACTATCACTAATTGTACAATACTTACTCTGGTTGTATTTTTTTACTTTTATTTTAGCCATTCTGATAAGTTCATTATCTGTTGCTCTAAAACTAACTTTAGATTAGCTTTTGTCACTGTCATGCTCTCCTCAATAATTACAAAATCTGAGTGTTTTACTGGTCATCAATGAGAGCTAAATATATTTTGTAGTGTGAGCCCGATGAAAATAATTTAGTAGAATATATTTAGACTTTGTTCTACTTTGACTAAATGTTCTGATGCTGCTGCTTTTTATGGAGCGGTGTGCCAGAAGGGGGCACCAGACCGCCATCTGTGACCCCACTTTCTGTCTGAAATCTTTTAGCTGACTTCATGTTGTCAGAAAGTCTGTTCTGGTAGTAATCAGGCCATGAAATTAAAGCGCCTCGGCTCCTGCTGGGTCCCTCCTACTGCAGCATTTGCATATAATAGCATTCAGACACCACTTGAGAAAAAAGGCTCTGCCTAGATGAAATGGCAAATTCAAGCTGCAAAAACTCCCAAACCAGGACAGCAAGAACAGAAAATTGTAATTTTGTCCTTGCAGCCTGCATAACAGATGTATAGCCTTTAAGCTATTACCCACTCAGCAATATCCCTACGTTTTTGGAAAAAAGCTTGTAACACTGAGCTGAGATTGTTTGCTTCATAATGGCTCCTCTCTAAAAATCTGTCTTCACACTTATTCTACGTTCCATCTTCCGTCAAAACTCGGAAATCCTGGCTTCCGATCGGAAGAATCAACTGGAACGGATGTTGAAGTTGGACTTTCGGAAAGTCTGAGAATTTTTTTCAAGGATCAAATATGGCTACTCACGTTGACAACAATAAGCTGTGAAGAAAACATGTTTATTTTACGAGACAGTACACAGTGCGTCTAAAATCAGCGTTACATGTAGCGGCTACATCTCTTAACCGAATTAAAAGTGGTGTTTGCATGTGGAAAGTACAGCTTTAAACAACTTTCGTAAGAGGTACTACAAACAAAACCCCAGCTACTCTGGCTGTCGCCATATTGGAATCCTAACCTTTTGTTTTTTTGTTTTTATTTTGGAATCCTGACTACTTGGACTGTGTTAACACGGGAATCCTGTTTACTCGGCTTTACCCCATTCCCAGCTCCTATGTTTGATTTCAGAGGTAAATGTAATGCAACATTTGATTATGTCGCAACATCTTATGTTTGATTTTCCTCAAATAAATATGCAAAAGCTTGAAAAATTTAAATTCAGAAAATTATTTTTATTTGTCTTTTAGTTACAACACGTTTTACATTCTCTTTAATTTCATAGGGCCACATCTATCTAATAGGTAGGAGAGGTTCTCCAAACTATTGTATTAAAGGCAGATTTTGGCACACCAACATCTGCATTTATGTATTTTTACGGCTCGCTTTTATTCACAGTAGACTGACAGGAAGGGGGTGGAAGAAGGGGAGAGACAAGTGGCAAAGGACTGCAGGTCGGCTTCAAACCCGGGTCGACTGCATCGAGGACTAAAGGCCTCCAAACATGGGTTGCGCTACCCGCTACGCCACGAGCACGCCCACCAACATCTGCATTTGAGTAAAATGGAGACGTTGTTAATCTGCTCTTAAGTTATTCATTAAGATTGGCTAAACACAGCAAGAGTTTTCAAAGAAAGACTGACCCAAATATTGTTCTTGTTGCAGAGAATAGACAAAAGAGCCCAAAAGAGCTCATACACTGGATGACCATCTTTTAATCAGGCAAATGTGCAAAATCCTTATTGAGTTTTGGATCTACAATGATTTACACATCCCTTTCCTACAGAAAATCTGAATAATTGGTAAATATAATTATGATTATTAATAATAAGAAATAATAAAATATTGCTTGCTAATATTTTATAAAAATAACTATTTTGGTAATTATATATATTTTTTTTCTATATTAGATTTAGTTGGCCCTCGAGTACTTTTGGCTTTACTATTTAGCCTGCGTGACATAAAGTTTGTACTCCCTGCTTTGAGAGGAACAGATCAGCTTCGTTCCCGTTTTAAACTGAAAGGATCTGGATGTTGTTAGCTTGTGAATAGGTCCACCCACGTTATCACCACCCATTGGCTGCATCAGAAAATTTCTTTTGGGTAAGGATTCTTCAGCTGAAGCAAAATTGCGTCAGCGGTCGCTATGATAAGCAGGGTTTCCCGCAGCGCTATCTTGGCGAGGCGGCCGCCTCGCCAAACTCACGCTACCGCCTCGCCAACATTCCCAAAAAAAAAAAAAAAAAAAGTGACGTTAACACGCGGTTTGTTGTTGTTGCTTTCGCGCGTGCGTGAATGGCAGGGAAAAAACACATGGATACCCCCCGCTCCGCGGACAACGTGTCGTCCCCCCCCCCGCTCCGCGAGTCGGTCCGCGGACAACGTGTCGTCGTCCCCCCCCCCCCCCCCCCCCCCCCGCTCCGCGAGTCGGTCCGCGGACAACGTGTCGTCCAACAACCCCCCCCGCTCCGCGAGTCGGTCCAACAACCCCCGCCTCGCATAACCAAATTCCTGCGGGAAACACTGATAAGTGCTGTCCGAACAGTGCTGTGAGTAGAGAAGGAGGTAGGAAAAGGAGCCTGTATGCTTCCTCTCACAGCTCCTTTAGCATAGGAGCCTCGCAAGGCCCCTTACCAGCGCTAACGAGCTATAAGGAATCCCACAATCCTTTGTGTGATATGATATTTAAGCTACCCGAAAATAGCTGGAGAGAAGAAGAAGTGCGCACTTTGTTGTTCATTTTCAGAAGGTTGGAGGCCTGGATTTGACTCGCATCATCCATCTGCGTTTCTGTCATGTAACGACGAGTTGAAGGCTGTCTGAAATCGGCACAGCAGTCTGAAGCTCCTTACCACCCCATGATAGAGTTCTTACTGTTGACCCCATCAAAGGTCAAGGAAGAGGAGCCAGAAGTTATAATTAGAACATTTCAGATTCAGCCATCGCCTCGACTGCTGGTGATGAACTACAAAACTAACTGCTAAGGCGTTTTCCTTTCTCAGCACCTCAATTAATGACATGGCTGTTTGTCTGCTTTTATTGAGTAACAAAGTAAAGACGTTTTAACCAAACGGACCATTATGCTAGCAACTCACCTTAAGCAGAGACATGAAATGGTTTAAATAAAACCATAAAATTAAGGGGTGTTACCAACCGTTAAACCCATATTAACTGTGACTTGGCTAACGTTTGGCTAACATTTTTCAGTTTGTAACATTAGGGAGAATGGCAGGGCAGCTAAAAACATATAAATCAAATAAGGAATACCCATCCATTTTCTAACCCGCTTAGTCCGGGGGTCACGGGGGTTGCTGGTGCCTTTCTCCAGCGTTCACTGGGCGAGAGGCGGAGTACACCCTGGACAGGTCGCCAGTCTGTCGCAGGGCAACACATAGACAGACAGGACAAACAACCATTCACACACACACTCACACCTAAGGAGAATTTAGAGAAGCCAATTAACCTAACAGTCATGTTTTTGGACTGTGGGAGGAAGCCGGAGTACCCGGAGAGAACCAACACATGCACAGGGAGAACATGCAAACTCCATGCAGAAAGACCCAGGGTTGGACTCGAACCCAGGACCTTCTTGCTGCAAGGCCAAATAAGGACTGGTTTATTAAAACTAAACACAGTTAGCAAACTATAAAGAAATTAAGCCTGACTCAGAACTCTAAATTGAAGGTAGCTATCACAAACAAACCTGTGTAAATGTTCACTCGTGAGGTGATTTTTAGGACATCTTTGCCATGGAAGATTCGTTGAGGTCAGTTTAAAATCATTTTTTTTTTCATTTATATAGAAATAAGCAAACTGTATGCGGTGACCAATAGGGGGTTTTCACTGACGTCACTGGCCAACTTCCGGTCCACCATATTGGGTGGTACACTTCCTTATCTCTAGTTGTCCTACACGTATTTTCGTATCGAGAATGGATAAGTACGCCAGCACGCTAGAGCGACCAGATAAGGACGTATATCTGAGGAAATGTTCCGTGATCGACCATATGGACCCCTATGCCCTCCACGGTGCCTTGTTTAGCCGTAATCCTGATGATTGGCCAAATGTAGAGCACGGCGACATAGTGCATTACCTGGTGTTCGGTGAAAACCCTCTACCACACTCGCGAGGAAATGAGAGCTTACAAGGGTCTAGAGGCTCACAACCAGTTCACATCTGGTTGGGTACGAGATGTCGAAGTTATGTACATCAAGGAAATCGCCATCATACGTGGACGGGTGAGTTTTAATAAGATGGTAAAAATGTAAACAATCCGACGCAAATGCGGTGCATGCTTCTGCGGTGGCTGACTGCCGGCGGTGCGCGAAGGCGCTTGGCTGCAGGGCTGATAATTAAATAATTAAAACCGCTCGCGGCTTTAATTATTTAATCAGAACAATGACCAGTGCAAAATTAAGTTGTATTTACCGTATTTACGCCGGCAAAAGCCTACCGGCGTAACCCGGAAGTAGCGCGGACGTCACTGTCCATATCGGACGTCTTCGGCTACCTTGTTTGTGGTGTGAGCGCCTATACTTCAGAACAGTTCTGAAGCTACAAGTCCTTGGAGTCTCATGTACAGTTTACGAATGGATGGGTTCAGGAGTGGCAGATCATAAAGCCAGCAAACAGTGGGAACACAGCAACTCGTACAAAGGTAAGCTGCGCTCAGACGGGCTCTGGCACATGCTAAGTTAGTAGCTGCTAACCGTTAGTGCTAACAACCACTCACGCATGTAATGTACTTTTAACTAACTGCTATGTGTTTCAAACGTTTAGAACACACTCTCATTGACATCGGGATACTGTGGAAAGTTATGTTAGGTCGTCTTACAGCCGCGATCCAAGCGGGCCGACGACTCTTTGTTATCTATAACAGTTGTTCTCCGTGGTTGCGCCTCCAGGCAGGAAAGCGGTGGAAAATTAACCCGTTTCTATGTTTTTCCCATGGCGATCATGTGTTGCGCTGTTACAGCCCACAATACAGCAAAGGTTTACATGTTTTACATACTTAACAGTTAATTACCTGTGACAAAGTGAGCACCGCAGACTCTGGCGTATTCCAGCTTAACACCGTCCAAATCGGACCTGGATATCCGTGTCAGCCATAGGTGACGGCGTTGTTCAGAGAGCTGTTTTGTTTTTTCACACTGATTCACTATCACGGCTGGTAGGCGAAAGAAAGAGCGTTGATCTCCACCTCCACGGGCCGTGCAACCAACCATTAAACACGTTTTCACCATTGTTCACTTCCAATACTGCCTAAGGCGTAATACAATGCGGGTCAACGGTGCGAAACGACTGCCACCCAATATGGCGGACGCGCAGAGTAGTCACGTGAGCGTGACGTCAGCTGAAAACCCCCTATTTGGGGGACAAACTAAAAAAAAACAACAACACTTCTCCAGAAAGACTTTATATGGGAACTCTGTCAGTCTGCCTCAGGGCAGCTGAAGCTACTAACATAGCTCACCACCATCAGGGTGTGAATGGGTGAATGACTAAACTGTAATGTGAAGCGATTTGGAGGTCGTCAGACTAGTTAAAGCGCTTTACATGTACAAGCCATTTACCATTTAACTAAAATCTTAATGCAGGCTCTGGTAGTGGCCCTGTCTAGAACATATAAATATACATCGCTGGGTTAGTAGATCTACGGGATGAAAAAGTAAGAGGGTTACACAGTAGAAATAGCTATTTAAAAGATTCTGTCTTCTCAAACCCCCAGCTGGTTGTAGCAGATGACCGTTCACACTGAGTTCTGCTGGAATTTTTTCCTGTTGAAGAGGAGTTTTCCTCTCCACTGTTGCTGCATGCACGCTCAGTATGAGGGATTGCTATAAAGTTAACGACACAGTAAAAGCGACTGTCTGCTGTCGCTACGTGTTCATCCAAGAGGAGTGAGTGATGCAGGTCAGCAGAACGACTGAATCTGCTGAGTTTCCTTAGATGGAAAACTTAACCAATTTGAGTAATAAACTGGACTTGACTGCATTGTTTGATAACTTGGATCAATTTGGTGTGGAGGCAACTGAGATCCTGTCCACACCAGTGTTGGCAGATCTGTGAGAGAAACAAAGTACCAGCTCTATGAAAACAAGCCCAAAAGAAGACCAAGAAACTCCCCAACAATAGGCCTGTCACATTAACACATTTTGTTTGATGATAAATTGAACCTGAAATTATTTTTGATACATGTTGTATGTCGATTAAATGCTCTAGTAATTGTGGACTGTCGGGAAGATGGAGACGGCCCATCAGTGGCAGGTTTTTTCCCCCTGCTGGTAAAGCTGCCTGGGTGATTATGTTTTAGGTGCAGATGCATGTTTGTTGTATTACCGCATTTATTTGCCACTGTTTTACAACAAATGTGACGTACTGGCTCGGACAGGTTAAGTAGCTCACCCCAGTCCCTTAATAGCTCTTGTGGTGTGGGTGCGATAGCCAGAAAATGGTCTGTATTGGAAAAAAAAGCCAAGCCCAAATAGGTGACTTAGCAAGCGACTTTGTGGCCTAGTGGTTAGAGAACCGGGCATTTGTGTCTTGGAGAGGCTGCAAATGTCGCTGGTTTGAAGCTCAGTCTGTTACTCTGGGTCCCTGAGCAAGACCCTTGACCACTGATTGCTCCACGTGTGCCGCTCAGTGTCAGCAGCACACTGCTCCCTAAGCAATGGAGTAATTGCAGAGACAAAGTTCCCCTCTGTGGGAGTATAAAGGGAAATATTGTTATTATTATCCAATGGCACCCGGTTGTACCTCAGATTGTCCAGAAGTTTAACGATGCCGTGGTCAGGACCTGGGAGGAGATAGCCTTCCCCCGTACACCGTACGCCATCTCACAAGGAACATGCACGGACGTTGTGAGGTACTCATACAAGCACGTGGGGGCCATAAAAACTACTGAGTACCATAGCAAGTTACTGCAGTGACATTTCAGCTAATTAGACCATCAGTTTTTTAGTTTAACTTTCTCTGTGATTTTGGCTTAAGCCCTCTGTGGGCTGATCATTTCCATTTTCATTAAAAGATGTGGCAACCTTTTGTTCCTAACACATTTCACATTCCATAGCAGTGTGGATATCCAGCCTTATTTTGTCTCCAATTGCGTTCTTATGTGTTTTTGAGGTGTTTGCTTAATTGTTTTGAGCAGTCTAAGCTATTTGTGAGGCGTGAGGACTCCAGTCAACCACAAAGAGAGCCATCATCCTCAAATTCAGAAAACATGGAACAGGCAACAACAGCCACAGTGAACCTTCCCAGGAGTGGACGGTCTACCCATATAACTCCAAGAGGAGATATTCGACTCTTCCAAGAGGTCACAAAAAACCAAGGACAACATCTAACATCATCCAACAATTGCATTTTGTTCACGAGGGGACAGAAACCCCTGTCTCCTAAAAATGTACAAGAAAACTGCTGCCATTAAAGGTAGAAACCAAACACACATTTCATTATTTGAAGAACAAAACGGGCAGGAGGAGACAGGAGCAGCTCCACATGGGCTCAACTCAGGGTGCATCACAGCAGCAATCACTGGGTCTGCTCTGAATGAGCGAGAGATCAAATGGTTTTGATAGTTATTGATGCTGTTACATGTTGTGTAGCCAAGAGGCTTGATGCCTAGCCAAGACCTATTAATACTTTGACGGGGTTGTTGTTGTTATTGCAGTCCTTTGTTTACATATGTCTTTCTAATTTGGAGTTCAATCTAATTAGCTGACAAAGTGTAGTGCTGGCTCCTAGCAGCTGCTATTTAGATTAAGGAATGATATTTGTTAGCCGGGTGTGTTTTACTTTAACCTTTTTTTCAATGCCTTAATGCCTGCGTCCAGCCTAGCTGTCTCTGTTATTACACTATACTGTTGACGGTGGAGGGCCTGTGTAAGATGTTAACATGTGCTGTAGCTCTTAACAATAACAAAATGATAAAATAACCCCGTTCTGTTGAACTGATAAATCCCACTACCTGTAAACTGCAATCCGACAAAAATGCATTTTTCTCCTCCATTGCCCATATATCCATGTCTAAATCCTGAATGGGGGATTTTTTTAATGAATCAACACAGTGCTGCAGAAAACTAATTACTGAAAGTTAATATGAAAATGGCAGTAAATCAGGAAAGAGCTTGATGAATTTGATCACCTACTGGCCGCATGGTCTTGCAGCCAGAGCGGTCGCCATCTGCTGGCCTTGAGAAAGAACATGTGACTGAGGCACAGTGTTTTGACTACATATTGGCCCAAGCACAACTACTCACAACTTGAAGCTATGCTGGATCTGTCAAATAAATATGCAACATTCATTCTTTCTCTGAGAAGCTTCTCTGATTATAATCAGGGGCAGATGTTGGGATTATGACATGAAGGTATGTTTCTGGAGCTTGTAACAAACAGACTGGCTTCAAATCAAAATCCTGCTACTTTTTGAAATGTCTTTCAATGATTACAAAATAAATCTTAATATGTTTTCTTCTTTTCTCAGCTTAGCATCACCCTTACAGTGACCATGACAACACAATTATTTTTTTCCTACTATACTTGTATGACAAAACATGTCTGGTCGTTGTGTTACAAAATTATTCAGACTGTTTTTTTCTCTCGCCATAAATTGCTTTAAAGTTTTGTTTTCATAGTTTTTGTATTCATCCACATGGATGACAACACTAAATGCAACATGTGAGAAAACTGATTACCATGCAGACTAAACATTTGCAGAAAATGTGCTTCTACATTACAGTGCAGAGTTTCTTCAATTTAAAGTCCTGCTGGGTCAACCCTCAAATAAGGGCTCTTGAATGAGGGAATGAATTATTTATTTCAGACAATCCAGTGAAATTACAAATAATATATATAATAATATTAATGATAAAATATAATTTCGTATTTATGTCTGAAAAGTAGTATGAAGAAGTGAAACTTATTTAATCATACCCCTTCTCCTTCCTATAGTCCTTAAAACCAACAATCTTCCTGATTCCCACTTTACCCGTGAGTCCACACTACTCAAAGTCCTTTAAGGAAGTAAATAAATCGATATATTGTACATTATAACCATATTTACACACATTCACATGTGCCTAAGCACATCTACATTCAGACACTTACCATATTACCTACAGCACATAGCCCACACCACCATAACCATTGCAACAGCATGTACCATGTCCAGTGGCTAAAAGTACCCACTGGTGTTCACCGTTCTTCTTCCATCTCATTTCTTTTTAAGAAAACCAGTTTGAGCCTTTTCCTAAACAGTCTCATTCTTAGACACGGCTTTTATTCAATGCTGCGTTTGTGTCAAGCCTTAACACCACTTATTGAAATGCTCATTCTCTTCATGTTTGTTCGAGCACATAAGATTTTGAAATTTAGGTTACCCTTGTAATTATACCCTCCCTCTCTCTCAACTTAAAGTTTTTGTTTGCTGTCTGGTAGCTGTTTATTTCTGGCTTTACACATAAACGGTGAGGTTTGAAAGTCTACCAGATCATCGATCGATCGATCTATCTATCTATCTATCTATCTATCTATCTATCTATCTATCTATCTATCTATCTATCTATATCTATATATATATATCTATATATATATATATATATATATATATATATATATATATATATATATAATAATGTATCTGACCATTTGCTGGTTACTTTGCTGCTGTTACACCTGATTTTCCCCACTGAGGGCCAATAAAGGATATTTCTGATGCACTAACTTACACTACAGTAATTGATGAGTTTGTTTTATTTTTCTTGTTTGAAGCAGCACAAAAGCTACAAGTTCAGCGTTCAATGCTTGTATCTTTCAGAAAGGCATTCTGTTTTTTGACTTGTTAACTTAAAGCACTTAATATGTACCTGATATATATATATATTTTTTTTTTTTCTAAAGAAAATGGCAATACAATTTCTCGTCCAGTGGTCAAAATTGAAGGTTGCTGGTGGCACTTGGGACTAATCTCAATTACAGCGGAATGTAAAAGGATAGTATTGAATCTGTTCAGTTAGAAAACAATCAATGCTTTAAAGCCACTTTTTTGCTATACATCAAGGTGTTGATTAGCCAAAAATAATGTAATGAATCCAAATGAAAATACCTTAGGTTGAGGGCTTTTCTCACCAATATTTAGGTGAGATTAAAATAGATTAACTAATTAGAGGTCATAATTAATTAATCAAAATTTTTTTAATCGTTAGACAGCACTATAATTACTGGCAACCTGTCCAGGGTGTACCCCGCCTCTCTCCCATTGACAGCTGGAGATAGGCACCAGCACTCCTCGCGACCCCACAAGGGATAGACGTGTTAGAAAATGGATGGATGGATAGTAATATTTCCTAAACAGGTAAGGTGAGATACACGTCTGTCTCCGCCAGATGGAACCAAAGTATTTTCCTTTTATTAAGGAGTTTTTCCAGCCTGTTGTAGTTGGTATCAGTTTTACCAGCTGGTGGTGCTGGTGTTTCATTTTTATGAGAGGCAAAATGTTGACAGGTTCAGCTTTGAGTAAGCAGTATTATTCAACAAGTTTTGATTCTCCCCTTAATTAGTTAAATTAGTGCGTTTAAACATGTCATGCTCATTTTACCCAATAATGACCGGTGGGGGGATGGTTGCGGGTAAAAGGTTAATGGAAAAACATGTTCACCGCATTATATACGTATATGTACTTCATTTGGATTTACTCCACAGAGCATTATTATTATTTTGTAAGTTTCTTACAATGAATTGTTTGTTAAAAAAGTTTTAGAATTTTTTCACATTTCAAAACTATTTTATACTAGTCATTGTGTTTAATGGCAATAAATAAGTTTATCACATATATTCTGGAAAACATCTTTGGAGTCTCTCAAAGTTAATGGCCACCTTGGAGACTTTTTACTTAAACAGAAAATATCACCTTAAAAGACCAGGAGATAATTATAGTGATTTCTACAGAGACTGGGCTGTAGGAGGCTAGAGTTGTGAAAAGCAGGCCTGTTTATGTCTATTTGTGTGCTTGTATATGTAATATGTGTATGGAGGACCAGGGCCCTCAAAGAGATTCATTATAATAAAGTCTTTGACCTTTCACCTCTCCTACAGCTGCTAATAGCATTGCGTCAGACTTCAGATCAGGCTCTGCAATGTTGTTCCCCCCCCCCCACCCCCCCCATATTATTAACGTAACTGATGATAACTACATTAATCTTACACACTGTATACTGTTTCATAGTCTATTAAAGATGTGTGTTTTTAAACTTTTAATATTAACTAGTTGCTTATCGTTTGAGTGGCTTAGGTTTTCATTACGTATCTCAATAGTTGCCTAAACCTGTAGCTGCTATAGGCGTTGGGAGCCGGAGGAGACTCTGACCATTTTCTTTCTCTCTGCTATTTTCTCCTGCTACTCTCCTTTCACTTGCTTACCATTTTTGGCACCAGTAACTTTTGCTTGTCTCTTATTTCCTATGGCATAGAAAGCACACCTGGATAAAGCTGTTGACAGTGACTCACATCTATTTGTTAATCCTTTACTTTCTGAACGTTTATGATGATGTGAAATATGTTAGCGTTCGATTTGCTGCGGAAGTCGGGGGCTGGAGTGAAGATCTGGCTTTTGAGGCAAATCGAAGAGCTCGTGTTCAATTTAGCTTCAAGACTTGGTTGACTTTGTTTAAGCTGCAGCTTTATGGGAGGTCAGGTCATACTCACTGGTAGCTGTTTTAATCAATTTCTCTGCAAAGTCCAACGTATGGCAGAATAACTATTATACTATGATAAACTGGGCCTTGCTAATTTGGAATTACACATTCTCAGCCCAACCCTAATGTGAACAGAGCTCTATTCCTTCATCATGTATATTTATAGTGTTTAACATTTATGACTGAATTATATCTAACTTTTGCAATATGTTGTTTTTGTTTCAGGACATCATGGCAAAAAAAATCGAGGAAGTCCGCATGCTGCTGCAAACACTTGAGTTATATTTTGTCCGTGTGGGTGGGGCTTTTCAATAGGTACAATATGCAACACCACACATTCAGTATAGACAATTATATAGTAAAGTTGAGCTTTCTATTGGTTCTTTAAATAATTAGATTTTCTTTTAGTGATGCTGATTGTTTGTTGAGCTTCACAGTTAAGACCGTCCCGAAATTTACAGCACGAGTTTGAACTTATTGTAGTTTTTTTTCTTCAGAAATCTGCACAGCACAATTTACACTGACAGATTCCAAAATGTCTTTACGCCCACATATATAATTAATTTTACAAAACTGGGAGCTCCAAAATGTTTTTCTTTTAACTTGCCAGGACCGCTTCACTTCCCGTTAGTAATCATGATTGACTGCAGCTGTAAACATCTCTGTGCCAACGTAGGAGCGGTTTATGTGACAGCTCTCATTGGAACGACCAACACGCAGCACGCTGGAAACATCTCAGGAGTTCACACAAGTGTAGATTTCAACACGTCAGATTTTGTTTAATGTCATTTTTGTACGACTGCAGGTTGCAACATTTTCAGTGAAAGCATTTGGATGTAATCACAGGTCTTTGATAAATGGACAAAGTTTGCTGGGTTCAGAATAGAACCGAGTTCTGATCATGAGCTCAGACATTTGGACTCAGAACCAACGAGAACTGAAACCTTCTAGGATGTACTTAATAAATCTGCAAATACTGCAATTTAAAATTACCAGAAAGATTGAGAGATGGAGAGTAACCCTCACTTTAAAAAAAAAAAACTTTAGGTTGGACTACATGAACAAGAAATATCCACCTAGAGAAAGGATTTACTTTGAGAAAGACAAAAGTAGAGTTACTTCACCACAATGATGGATGCAGGTATGTTTCTGCTGAAAAGTTACGACCAAATTCTGGTATTTTAGAATGAAATGAAAAAATATACAAAGAATAACATAATTACTAAATAGAAAAATCAGGCAGAAGAGACACTTTCTAAAACTTTTTTTCCAACATAAATCTTAAAAGCAATGCTTGCAGCTGTTAATGTATATACAGTATGTTAGAACAGTGCAAAGTACCTCAAGTGACAATATCTACTGTTAACTGTACGTTCACTTGACCTCCAATTGGCTCAATTAGCTCAGCAGACAGAAAATATCATTTAAACAACATAGCTTGTGTACAAACAAGAAGTCTCTCTTAAACCTTAATTGTAGGTGTCTTTCTGGTCCATTTTTGGTAAAAACAAGTCTGTTCTTTATTCAGTGAAGTTACAATTGGTAGAGTAACCAAAACTTTTACTCAAGAGTAACGATACTTCTTCTTAGCATTACTCAAGTCAAAGTAAAAAGTAGGTCTATAGTGCAGTAAGCCTTCTCCTAAAAGTACATTTTGTTCCAAAAGTTACTCAAGTAAATGTAACTGAGTAAATGTAACTCTGCTTTTAATTTTACCAACATGTATATTCTGGCTAGGACAAATCTTTCCATTCATTATCAAGAAAGGTATGAATAGCTTTTGACATGCCATTTTCAAATGTAATGTCAAGTAAAACATGTTGAATATAGTTTTGTGAAACTGATACTGCTTTGAAAAGCTTGGTACTGTGCACCTTATAATAACTACACCTTGTTTAGCATTAACTAATCCTTAATAAATAGTTAATCTGGAGAACATCATTAATTAAGGATAACTCAGACGTTCATTACTGCTTTACTAATTACATCCATAACCAAGATAACAATTGTTTAGTCATACTTAAATCATGAATAAACTGTTGTATACAATACGTATATATGTATGTAAATGCACGTATACATGTATTTTCACATAATGAGATGTACATTTATTAATAGATAGAGAATATCTGAATATATACTAATCCTGCTGTGTGTATAACTCATACACTTGCTAGTTGGTCATGTTTTTTTGTGGAGGCTTCTAATGTCGACAAAACCATGAAGTGCCAAAAGTTCCTTTTCACCTGTGGAAATTAGATAAAAAATAATCCTTAGTCAATGATGTTCTCCAGATCAATTAACTATTTATTCATGATTAATTAATCCTAAACAATGTGTAGTTATTATAACACTACCATATTGTTTTTGTCTTTCAAGAGATCCCATGCAATGTCCTATCTGAAACAAGCTTCTTGGTGGAATAAAATAATTTAAAATAAATCCACCTGGGTTATGAATAATTGTGTGCCTAACTGTGTTTGGTCCCAATAAAAAAAACAAAAAAACAAACAAAAACAAAAAAAACTTGGGCCCTTAGGTTTTAAAAGGGCTTTTCTAGTGAGCAGCTCATATTTGCATATGAGAAGACATCGCATTTCCAACTTAAAGTGCGATATTCCCGTGATGGTCTGTGTTTTAGAGAAGCTGGAACTTCTGAAATGTCAGAAATTTAAATGTTTTTGTTTGGTCCCTGGACATGTTGGTAATGAGAAAGCACGTGGTGCTAAGAGAGCCTTTAATATAGACGTCACAGCATTTAAAATCCATGCCTCATGTCTCGATTCTATGTTATTGTTCTGTATCTGTAGGAACAGGCAAAATGAAAGAGAGTAACAACAAATTGCATGAAGGTAGCCTGATTTTAAGAAAGGATTTCTTTTAAAACTAGAAATAGTCAAGTAGTCTATATAATGTATTGATCATTTTAGATTTGCGCATGGTTGTTTGATAAAAGATGCCACCATCATGCAAACACGAATCTTTCAAGGAAGCTTTACCTACTTTGCTGTTCTGCTTGGAGCAGGGGGGTCCAAAGTGCGGCCCGGGGGCCATTCAGGGCCCATGGACTGATTTATGCTTGGCCCCAGATGGAAATTCAAGAATAATACAAATTTGACCCCCAGCAGAGAGGATTGATGCAGATTGAGACTTTTAAATTTTAATTAGGGCCAAAATGATTCCCAAAATATTTAGATCTTACATATTAACACTTGCAAATTAAATTCTAACAATGTAAAGTGCGAGGCACCGAACAAAGTGTCCATTAATTAACAAGCTTTTTACATTCTCTTTAATTTTATAGTAGATAGGACCACATCTATCTAGTGACTTTTACTCTTATTAAGATTTATTTTTTTATTCTCTCAATCGAGGCCGAAAGAACTTGCAAACTTGATGCCTTTATTTTATTAAGGCAAATGTGCAGTAAACAGTGGCTACAATGATTTATACATCCCTTTGTTATAAAAAATGTGACAATTTTTTTATGTAATTAAGATACTGAATGCTTTATAAACAGTGAATGCTTAGTTTATTGTTGAGCAGTTAAAAGTTGTAGTTGAAAAAAAATTATTTGACAAAGATTTTGGCCCACATGAGAAAAAGGTTGGACATCACTGGCTTAGAGTAAAACAAGTGAACAATAAGAAGTTAATAGAAAATAAGAAGTTAATAGAAGATAGTTTTGTTTTCATTTTCCTTTGAAGGAGGCTTTTAAAAATCGTACTTTATTGTTTTTCATAATCTGTCATGTGACGATGTAGACTTTGATGCTCTTATGGCATTAAACCTACAACCACTGCAACCTTCCAGCTGATAGTTCACATCATCACAGCTTCTCAAGTTTTTATGTACATCTGCCAGCCTTTGCCTTCTGTGCTGCATTAGCTGTAACTTAGTGGTACAAAGTCAGGACTTATCTTGTTATTACTTTGAGTAATAAAAAAAAGTCTGATCCTGGGACAGTTAAAAGCAAAAAACGCTGAAATGGTTTCAAATAAAGGTAATGCTACTTGTCTATTTCTGTTTCATGAATGCTTAATTAGTCTGTCAGATTGGCGGTTAAATGGTTTGGTTAAATCTTTGAAACTTTGATAATTCTTTTATTAGAAGAGAAATAAAAATCCTCAAACTGTAGGTGTTACTGTTTCATTACAGGGAACTGAGTGGCTTTTTTGCACTGCCGATATACCTTTGCATATTGTTACTGTAATAAAGTTTTATGAAAAAATGTCAAACCCATTTAAGCCAACTGGGGAACGTTCTGAAGCCTCAACTCCAGCTGTCATGGTTTCACAAAATTTTGTTCAAGGTTCTCCTGACGGGGGACTGCTGTTCCTGAGAAAAACCTACTCTAACAAAAGAAGTATCAGAAAATAAAATTGATCTTTTGAGTTCTGATGTGAAGATGGAGCGAACTCTTTTACCTCCGGTTACATCATGCCTCTGGCTGCTCTGCTGCATCTCACCCTGTTGAAAACGAAGGACTGGATGAAAGTTCCAGGTGTTTTTGTTGTTTGTTTAGTTTTGCATGTCCGGCCTTGTGCACCGGCTTTCACTTTTATGGGCGCGTCCCATATGTTGTAGTGCATGCAGTGCATGAACAAGTGTCTGCTTGTGTGTTGCGGGCGATGCCGACTTCCTGAGGCTAATCACCACCTTCTTCCCTGCGTCTTGTTTTTGCCCATCTCTCTGCGCCTGTGTGGATGTTGTGTGGGCACCCTCTGGATTGCCTCACTGCCGAGGCATGCCGGACCCTGTTATCCAGCCATCCATCTGTGTTATTGATTTTTTTTACCCCCTCCTCTTTGTAGAGTTTCATCTTTCCTTCACTTTTCCGTGGAGCGATGGAGAGAGCGAGGAGGGGCCGGCGAGGGGGCAGAGGAGAGATCTGAGAGCTTGTAGAAGAGGGGGGTGAGGAGTTGGGGGGGGGGAGTGGATGGAGGAACAGAGCATCGGTGGGGCTTGTGAGTGAAGGGTTGTGAGAGGTTGGGAGGGGGGCATTCCCAGCCCGGACTATGGATGAGCAGAAAGAGAGCCACACTTGAAGTGCTGCTTTTCTCTCTCGCTCTCTTTTCGTTGCTGTCCATTCTCATGGGAGCGTCTCCCCCCCCCAACACCACCACCTACCCTTCTTCCTCCTCCATCCTGCTCCAAAGCGCCTCTGGTACACACGCTCCACTTGCCACCCCCCCTGCCTTTCCTCCTCCTCACTACCCTCCTTCTGTCTCTCGCTCTGTCCGCCTGCCTGCCGTCTCTGCTTCCCGGGGGGCCCGGGCAGTGCTGGCGGCACAGCCGTGATTTGCAGGAGATTTGTCTAAGTGAGAAGCAATTAGTGAGCCTAAGCGCCACTAATGTATGCATGCTGGGGCGGCAGTCGCCTCTCCTGCTCTAAAGTCCCGGGACCGGGCCAATCTCTGGGAACATCCGCTTCTTCCAGACATGACATGCAGACCCCACCGGCCTCAGGGTGACCCTGTCCTCTTTGATCTATAGCCATTATACCCAGTTGACCCAAAGTTCTGAGGTTTGAATTAGCATTCACTCCTTTCCTTCACTGCAACTTCTGAAAAGTAAGCATTCACAAGCGAAGATGTGAATCCTGTAAACCCGAGTAAGGCTCATTAAAGTGACTTCTGTCCCTCACATCCTCCCACCTGAGTTTCCACAGCACATCTGAAGGAGGCTTAAGTAAACCTGTAAATTTAGGTTTGTTAATGAGAGTGAGGAGGCAGTATGATTTATGTGCAGCAAGTCATCCACACTAGCGTACAGCCTCAAATGAACACCCATACACATACCCACAGTGAAGTGGAACAGTTGTGGGTGGCAGGATTCCCTTGTTGTTTGCAAGCGAGCATGCATGAGGGATGTTCTGCTCAGCGCGACTCCCCAACTACTCCACGATGAACTTTGCCCTTTTCTACGCGTTCACTCTCCCTTACCCAGACAAAAACAAGATTAAGTCTGCTCATCCTTGCGCTGCGCCGACCGCCTTCCAAGAGGGAGCCTGCGTGGGCCGTGGGTGGTTTTGAAGCCGAGTGCTCGTTAATTAAAGATAGGCTAATTACTGGCGCTTCGCAGCCTGGCTTTTGCAGTGCTGATAAGAGGATAATCCTGGAAAAGAAAAGAAAAAAAACTGCGATCGAAGTGGTCCCGGGTAGACCAGGCCTCCTGCTTGACTGGGCCGGGAGAAAATGCAGCCCCCCATCCTCTCTGTGCTCCTTTATAGAGCGGGCCCTGCATTCAGGGTGTAGAATATTCAAGCAGACTGCACTTCAGCGCGAGGCAGCCTACATAAAAGGCTCAGAGATACCAGTCATCACTTGTTAGATTGATGGTTTCTTTTTTTTGTTTGTTTTTTCATCCACTGGTTTAGCTGATTTTGGCTTAAAAAAGCTGGTAAAGTGTGGCACGACCCTTAGTCTTTGGTTCCTGTATCTTCCTGTTCCTTCTTCAGTAACTTGCCCTTGTTTGATATTTACATAAATGTTCATACCTCTGTCACGTGTGGTATACACATGTGTCCATTACTGGAATTAAGGTTTTGAAAAGGTTTCGTTTCTGAACCACAGAAGATTTTCCCTTTTCCTTTTATGCCAGATGAGTTTACCCACCTGTTGCTGCACACTGCTGGTCAGCTGGCTCAAAGAGGGTTACTATACTATTCCCTCACCTTGCAAGAAAGACAAAACATTTCTGTTTTAAAACATTTCTGATCATGAAAATGTGGGAAGGAAGGAGTGCCATCCATCATGCTCATTAAGTCCCCTTCCACACTGGCCCAGATATTCTGCACCTTCCCTCCATATACTAGAATATTTTTGGTGACACAAATTCAGAATTCTAATAACGCTTTTCAAAGTGGACATCATTTTTTTTAATATTTATATGACATACACATGTAGTTTGGATATCCAGGGATTATTAAAACCAATGACTATAGGGCTCACGTGTCCTTGTCTCTCAATGCTGGAAACCACAACAACAACAACAACACTGGAGCAGCTCTTGACTGATTAATTACTCCACATCTGTCTCACATTGTCCTGATTCTCTTTCCAATGAACTTCACATGTAAGCTGGAGAAGTTAACGACTACAAATGGATGATAAACGTAAGCTGCAATAGTTTTTATCTATTTGAGTTATGGTGCAGTAATGTTAGCTTGACTGGCACCTGCTGGCAGTGGATAGTTATTACAGTTCTTTTGATAGAAAACAACCATAAACAAACAAAAAAACAACAGTAGTTGGCACCAAAGCTAACACTGTTTAGAAACCACTCTCTGTTAATTTACCAGTTAATAAAAAGTTTATTCCTGCAATACACTATAGAGCAGATTGGCAAAAAAGGGGAATAAATATTATAAGCACTAAATTTAGGAGGTCTTTATTCAATGTTTTTGCTTCAGGCTGTGTATGTATCAATCCACTCATAGATGTCATAGATATTATAACTGAAGCAAGATGTTGATATTTTAGCATCATTAGTTGTGGTTTGTGCCCAACGTGACACGCCGTCCTGGGATGCTGGCCCAGGGCCACATTCATCCAAAAACCACGACTGACCAGCATCAGGCGCGTTTCTTGTTTTTCTGTTTTGGGTAAAAACCGTTAGATAATGCCATATATTATATGGATATTTTTTTGTTTAAATACCATGAAATAGTACGTTTCCTCAATGGTTATTGTTTTCCCCTGTCAGAATCTCATACAGCTCCATCCCTCGATGTGAGCAAAGTGAAAGTCTTCTAATTTGAAAACCTGTTTGTGGTCAAACAGTAAAACCTCCCTCCTACTGTATGGCCTTTGTATGGACAAGCACAGCCACATACAAAAGGAGAGACGTTGATAATCACATTTACATTCCACCTCACACCCAAATGACTGGAAGGTTTCATGACCTAACCATCATTCATGCGTCTCTAACCCATATTTTGTCTCTGGGAGTTAGCCATTAGCACTTGCTGGGCTGTTCCCATATGCTGGGCCCTCTACAGATCTATAATTCAGAGGTGGCAGATGTCTCTATGCATAATTCATGAGTGCCGTTCCATGCCGGGCTAGGAAGCGAGCGAGCAAGCAGTAGAACCATCACAAGGTCTTCTCCTATAGAAGATCTGCTACATGTTGACCTGTGGGTCTTGCTTCCCTGCAGCTTCTTCTAACAAGCGGGCCACAGCAAGCTGTTCAGATATGGATAAAGTATTCTCTTTTTTTAAGAAGAATAAACCAAAAAGAAAAGTTATATACACCGCTACACACACCTATGTTACAATACATGTTTGTTTGGGTTCAAAAGTACTTGTCCTGCGCAGTAGACTATGTAACGCTGTATATTCATTTTGGATTTAGAGCAGAGCTACGTTTGAGTTTTTATGTTTCCACGTCATTGCGAGCATAAAGACCCTGTGCTGCAAATCACACCTACACACCTGCTGAGACATCAGCAGTCTGCGCCGATACAAAGAGGGGGGAGATTAAATGCACATCGGCACCCAAGATCACAAGCTGCCGCCAGCGCCAAGCCGGGCCGGCGCTGAACCGGCAACCCGATATGTCCTCCGGAGCCTGCGGAGGGGGAGAGAGGGTGTGGGAGCAAAGCTTCCACAAAGTCTGGTCGGGCCGTAATCTGAGATCCGGGCAGACAGCCGCGGTGCCTCGCAGTCAGGCATGGAGGAGTGTGTGTGTGTGTGTGTGTGTGTGTGTGTGTGTGTTTCTCATATGGGATTGGTGACATGCTGCCACATGTTTGTTACCACACTTGGGACTGGGTCTATATGCATGGGGAGATTACCAACGCTCTCTAAGACCACCGCCTTGCCTCTACGTCTGTCCTCAACATTTTCTGGAATCCATTTTTAATACCTTGCTTTGTTATTTTAAGCGACCCTTTCTCACCCTGAAATTGATAATCACGAAACAAAAACGACCTATGCCATTTAGTCTCCAAGCTTTTCTCTCATTAAGGCTTCATCTCTTCCCTCTTCACCCCCATAAGCTTCCAGAGCGACTGTCATCCAAAACATCCGAGCAGAAAGCTGCTGTCAGCTGCCATATTGCTGGCTGCTCCTGCCAGAATGCTGCCCTTTGCAGATGTAATTTGCAGTGTGTGTGGTTTGGAGCAAATCTTTTTTTTTTTTTTTAAGGGAGAAGATGGCTTAGGGGTGACGTGCGTTTCTTTGGACTGGTGGAGGGACAGGAGCCCTTCGTGCGGTTGCAGTGGGCGAGGAGGTTAACTGAGCCACAGCAGAGCCAAGATGCTGCCTGGGATATTGACAGGTTGGAACCTGAGGGCTCCTGCAGGATAGGAACACACTGCCAGAGGCTTGGTTACCACCACCGCCTGCCTACCTTGGAGGGCGGGAGGGGAGAGAGGAGGAGAGAGGGACGAAGGGAGGGTGATTTGGAAACAGTGAGGAAAGGCAAGAATCTGGGATTTCTCACACCAAAATAAGATTATACGAAGGACACGGCTTTCAAACTCGGTTTCACTTTTTGAAATTGGAAACGGACGCCCTACATTAATGAATAAATTAATAAAAAAGTTAAATATAAATGTGTCCACATTACTTCTCATGGTAGTTTTCATCTGTAGGTCCCTGTGTCCAATGTTAATAGGTATCGAGACTGTAGTTTTAAACAGTAACATCGAATCAATAATTATATGTTAAAAAGTTTGAAACATTCAATTATTACTAAATGTATACAACATGTTTGATCAAGTTAAAAGACTTATTTAATGCAGACAGTTCTGATTCTCAGAAAGCCGTTGATTTACACTTTGTTAGAAGACAAGATAACATCAGGACTTCAGGTTTATGGTCTCGAGTTCAATTTATGTGATGCTTTTAGAGATTAACTCGCTATAGTTTTTGTAGTTTTGTTACCAGCTGGTTTAAAATGTAAAACAGAAGAAAGCAGAAGCCATAGCATATGGGAATTTGCTGACTGGACGTATTTCTGTTCTTTTTAAAACATCATCAAACAGCGTTTATTTCCTTAAAATATGACAACAATAGAAATTAAACAATTCCTTAAAGATTTATGGTGCATGTTTTTATAAAGTTCTGAAATTGTAGGGTTTATATCAGACCAACTTAGCGAATAATGGTTTGGAACAGACCAAATCTAAACGCAAAACTCAATATTTCTATCGTGAGACCCTCTGCAGTGATTCATCTGGGTTCAGATCTGCACAGCGGCTTTTAGGGAATAACATTTCAGCTGTTTTAAAACATTCAGATGTGCTGAGTCTACACACCAGCTTCACTATAACATCTGAGAACCTGCCTGCCACCTCTGTGGTTTTATCACAAGTAAAGATAACTGTATCATCTGGATATAGTGACATGTACTAAGGTAAATCATTATCAGTCATATTAAAGAAAACTGGACTCACAATAAAGCCCTGTGGGACACCAGGTGATAAACACAGGGAATTTAATTAGAAATTTAACAGCTTGGACAAAAAAACAAGGTGAGATTTGAAAAATGGACAAACTAGAGAAACAAACAATACTAGTTTGTTAGTCCAGGAGATTATTATGGTTAAATTGGTCAAATATTCATAGTTTGTGGAATACAGTCCATCTCTATCCTTGGCACCTTTTCTTAGAAATAGCTGTAGCTGCAGAACGGTTGGTTCCAAACCCAAATTGTACGGGATGTAGCGAAAAGGAATAAGTTTTAAGATGATTGATGAGGAAGTTTTTCTAACTCCATTCAAATTATATAGAAGACATTAATTTGTCACCATGTTTTAATACAGGGATCACAGCAACAGAGTTCAGTAAATCATAAATCAATGGTTGACACAATGCGGTGTTATTAATGTATGTTGGTGGACATACTATTGACAAGTTAGTCTCTTTAAACCAAATTGTGTCTATTCCACAAATCCCTAGAAAATGTAAAAGAGGCAAAAGCTTTAATCACTTCACTTTCTGTTTGCTTGAAAAGATGTGACTTGTGTCACTCATTTAAAATTAGGTTTCATATGTTATACCAGTCGTAGCATTATGTATGTTTAAAAACAGCACGGAAAATAAAAAATAAAACAACAAAAGAAAAGACTAAATTCCTGCTAAGGTAACAACATTTCTGAATGGTAGCCAAGTCCTTTTGGGGGGAAAAAATGGTGAAAACTGTGCGTGAAGCATTTTTTTGTAGTTCCAGCATCTTTGCAGAGCCGCCTTCACTTAGAAACGAGCTGAGTAGATGGTCTGTGCGGTTCAGGGTCGTCCGCCATGGAAACGGTGGGGCAGGTCAGAAGGTGGTCGGATTAGCTGAGGAGGGCGCTGGCGGCTGTTTGTTGATTCTCTGATAGGGGTGACCTACCCCTAACCTCCACACAGATCAATACTGCCTCCTTACACTTTCATTTGGCCTCGTTTTGCTCACACTCACCTCCGATTGGATTAAATTAAAGGGATACTTTTTTTCATTTGAAGAAAACGTGCTTTTCTGATCTCAAGTTTAATTCAGATGTAGAGGTAGTCATGCGAATGCATTCAAACTTTCACTGTGACGGAGTTGTACTCTATGGATTCATCGTGTTTCTGCAGGATGTATTTGGTAAATTTAGAAAGAAATTAGTCCAGCTTGTGTTGAACAAGTGGGCAAATGTGAGGTCAGCAAATTTCCAGTGTTGCTAAGATTTCAGAGAAACAGTTTGCAGAGAATTTGTGCAGGTGCAGGGAGTCCCTCCAACGCAGGAAAGCCTTTGAGAAGCTCCTTCCTGTCTCTTTACCTCCTCCTCAATGCACTTTTGTTTCTTCCTCTCTCCCCCTCGTTCTGACTTTCACTACTCGTAATCCCCGATGCTGCAGACAAGGTTAATAAGTTGATATTGCGGAGCAGCATTTCTGTGTGGGCGCTTGTTTTTTTTTGTTTTTGTTTTTTTTCTTCTCTCTACGTACCTCTCATATGTCTCTCTCCATTCTGGGGTCACCCTTTTCCACTCCCCCACACAAGGAATCACCTCGTTTTGACTTACTAAGTGGGTGTTTGATTGAAACATCAGATTTCCAAAGAACAGGTCACATAAAACGCCACGCTACCAGTTCCCAAATCTTACAGTTTTAAAGGACCTTAAGTGTGTTACAATATTCTTGCTATTACAGGCCCCTGTTAAATGTTCCTCGTTCTCAAACTTTTGCACTTTTTGTCAGGTTACAACCACATACTGAAAGACCAACACAAAATAGTGAAGTAGTAGGAAGATGATACATAGTTTTCAAAATTGCGTTAAAAATACAAATCTGAAAAGTATGGTGTGCTTTTGTATTTAGCCCAGCTCAGTGGACACCTAGTAAAACCAAATTTCACTGCAATTTAAGCTCCCAGGGTATTGGAGCATGTCTCTTCCAGCTTTACATATCTACAGACTGAAATTGTGACCGTTCTTCTATGCAAAACAGCTGAGTCAGTCTGGATGAAGAGCGCCTCTGAATACCATGGCCATACCATGGTAGGTTTGAAGTTAGGCCATACTCTTTCCATTTTTTGCCTCTGGGATTGGGTTTCATAATCTAAACCTGCTTCAAACCTCTCCACAACCTTATTCCTGACCTTTCTGCCGAGGCTTTTTGTCTTTAACTTGAACACAGCTAAGCACGTGACCTCTGAAGGTAATTTAGTTCCACTTGATTTTGTTTGGGGGTATCAGAGCAAAGTGGACTGAAGACAAATTCATGCCACAGTTTTCCAATTTTTATTTCTATTTCCCTCCATTTTCCCAGTAAAGTACGGCGTCTTGTAACATGGGAGCAGTTCTAGGGGGTGTGCAGTGTCTTACTTTAGCAGTACGCTGAAGGTGTCACAATCTCTCTATTCTCACATCACTGAAACTACCTGGAAATTGCCTCGTTGTGGCTTTACGTTGTTCTTTAAATCTGTTCAGCTGTTGTAGTTACTTCTCATGACAACACAGTTTCCTCCCATTGTACTTAAGACAATGTTTCACAAAGTGAGCATCACTCATCTGCTGATTACTGGTGCAACGTATTAATGTGGCATCAAACCAACACAGATCATTTAATGACGCTCTCACTTTCACTTTTACAAACTGAATTTCAGAGAGATGCCTTTCATCTGCATATGACTAGATTACTGAGTACAGCCGGAGCCTCTTCATGTTTGGATATGCACAGTCGATGATTAACTGCGTATTCGGATGGGTCGGGGAGTTATAGTATCGCTTCTCTACAAAGTAGGGCTGTCATGTCCTTGGGAGGGCTGTGTCGCACCCAGGGCTGCGTGGAGCAGCAGCACAGGAAACGCGTCAAAGCGCAGAGAGCTAACTGGAACCAGATGTCTGAGGCTACCGGCCGGGGGATTCTCATTGTGGAACAAGAGCGTCAGCGGGGGAAGTTCACTTCCCCTGACTGTCTTTCTGTGTTGGCTTTGTATCTATATTTTTTTCTTTCTTTCTTTGGGTTGGTCTCGTGTCTTTCGCAAGAAAGCTACATACTGCACAGCCAGGAAAGGGAAAGCCTTGGTGCCTATACAGAGACATTACACCCTGTTAGATCTCGATTTAAATTAGTTTTCTACCATGAAGTTTGTTTCTGATAGGCAATGAGAGGCATCTCTCAAGAGACAAAATGATGTAGAAGAAGTGTCAGTTTTTTTTTTTTAATTAAGAGTCTATTAAATATAGTAAGTCTAAAATCATTTAAACCTTGTAAATAATCAGTGGAAGAATCTGTTTTTATATGATAGCGATCAAACCCTTCTTGAAATTGCTGGGCTGCTATTTGCATGTTTCCACTGGTATTTGTATGATTAATCTTTGGTTAGGGGATCAAAGTCTTTGAGGTTGAAATGCCACCCTGTCATCACCCTAATCTTTAGCTTCCCCCACAGATTCTGTGTCAGATTCAAGGTTAATAGTGCCGCGCAAAAGTATTCGCAGCGCTTGAACTTTTGTCAGGTTACATCTATGAACTTCACTGCCTTTGTGGCGATATGTGATAGAACAACACAAAGTAGTGCATATTTGTGAGGTGGAGTTACAGCTTCCAGTCTTTCTGGGTACACCTTTAACGCTGAATTTAACTTTTTGCAAACCGACTCAAGCTCAATCAGAGTGAATGGCAACAGTCTGTTAATAACATGTTTAAGTCTTGCCACAGATTAATTGGGTTTAAATCTGGGGTTTGACTGAGCCATTCTGATATATGAATATGCTTTAAACTAATCTATTGTAGCTCTGGCTGTATGTTTAGAGACGATGTCCTGTTGGAAGGTGAAGCTCCCTCACATTCTTGGTGCTTTTGAAGCCTCCACTAGGTTATCTGCCAAGATTGCCACCTATTAGTGTCTTCAGCTTTACTCTGACCGACTTACCTCTCCTGCTTTAGGAAAGCCCACATCAGGATGCTGCTCCCAACATGTTTTCCCATAGAGGTGGTGTGTTCAGGGTGGTTGGGTAGTGTTAGTTTTTTTGCCATACATAGCCTTTTACATGTAGGCTAAAAGTTATTTTTTTTGGTAAATCAGACCATGTCAAAACTCCTCTATCTAGTGACTTTTACTCAAATGCAGATTTTCATTTTGTTTTTATTGTATTTTTTAAGGTTTTTAAAGAAATATCCTGTTCTTAATGTTGATAATGGACACATTTTTTCATAACTTCTCTTTTTTTCAAATTGCATTCCTTTTATGTACAACTGTTTACGTTTTGGATCTACAATGAGTTAAACATCACTTTCCTATGAGAAATCGGACTATTTGGCTAATTAAAACACCACATGCTTAGTTGATTGTTGGGCTTGTAAAATAAAACTTTTTCTTGTGATTTTAGTCTTAAAAAAATAGGATTATTTGTGGCCCTCGAGTACTTTTGACTTGACAGTTTTGACCCACATGACAATGAAGTTTGGACATGACTGGTTTAGGTGGACGACCATGTCTTGGCAGGTTTGCGGCTGTACCATACTCTTTCCATTTTCATATTATGAGCTCGGCAGTGCTCTGTGACCTGTTGGAAGTTTGGTATAAAGTTTTATAACCTAATCCATCTTTACACTCCACAAATGTATCCCTAACCTGTCAGCTGTGTTCCTTGGTCTTCCTGATGCTGTTTCTTCACTAATGATGTCTAACAAAACCTCTTAGTTCTTCACAGAACAACTGGAAATTACTTAGAGTTTCAATTACAAAACTATTTGACTCTGTTTGGGATTTAAGGGGCTCCTGAAAGCAAAAGCTTGTACTGCATTTTATTTAGGGGTATCATATTTAAGAAGTATAAATACTTATGCACACCACACTTTCTGAGACTTTTATTTTGTTAGGTAAAATACATTTGAATACCTTGCAGCTCCTTCCTTTCTATCTATATGTTCTGCTTTGCGACACTATCGCTTGGATTACGTCAAGTTTGCTGTAATGTGACAGAAACTCAAAATGTTCAGGGAGTATAAATATTTTTAAGACATTGTAATGATTTTTATAAACTGGACGGAGTCACAGTTGTTTTGAGTTAACTGGACACACAAATAGAAGCGGTGAAGGAGCTCTGCATGGTTTCCTATTTCTTCTTATACTGGCGTCTCTCCTCATACTGGGAGATGGAGTTGGCCTCCTTTCTCTGCCTGGGAGCATAGCATGCCCTCCTCCACACCATCCCCCAACCCCTGATTTTTTTTTCCTTGTATACTGTACAAACGTGCATTTTAGAGCGTGCACACACACACACACACACACACACACACACACAATTGTTTCCGCATGCACGGCAATAATGCACGACACACAGACATATAAGATCACGCGCTCACTGCTGGGGCTGCCCAAGTCCAGCTGAGCCTCCAGTCTGCCCAGACTTGCTGAAGCCCTGCTGCGGCCAGAGCCCAGTCCGTTTGCCACTGGTGGGTTGCCCAGTGCAGTTGACTAGGCAACAACAACACACACACACTGACCATCCTGTGGCGACAAGTGTCCTGGGATATAATTTTTCAATGATAAATATTCAGGTGTGGCAGTCTGAAACAAGACAAGCTCATAAACACGAATACTTGTGTGTGTGTGTGTGTGTGTGTGTGTGTATGTGTGTGTGTGTAGGCGGGTTTATGACGAAGTATATAAATAGTCCATCAGTGTTTGACCAGAGCTGTTTTCCTGGCTGCTTGAAGGTGAATTGACACAGTCTGCAGGTCCTGCATAGCTCTGGGTAAGAGCTGCTTTCAGCAGGCCGTTAGTCTTATCATCATATGTACACACACACACACACACACACACACACACACACACACACACACACACACACACACACACAAGTGATGTCCCCTCTGACCCTGTCCGTTTCCTGCCCCTGGCTGATCTATTGGCTCATGCCCGCCCTGTGACTGTAGAGTGAGAGAGAAAAAGAGGAGGGGAAATAATAAAGAATGTGTGTGTGTGTGTCTGCAATGGCCTGTCCCAGTGAATCGATATCCGTCTCGTATCCGTGAGCTGTGCCTGACCCCTGGCCGACCTTGCTCGGCGTTGGCAGTTGGAGTTTGTTTTTCGTTTGGGTCTGAAAACGTGAGAGGCACAATGAGTTTTGCCCCATGACTAAAAAAGAAATGGGATTGGTGAGGAGTGTGAAAAGTCCTCACTTAAAAGGGACCTGAGGAGGCGGCAGCGGACCCGGAAAATCTGAAAATAACAAGGAAGAATTCAAGGGTTCCTCCCAAAATGGAAAAGTTTTTGAATTTGACTCAGGAATTTTCCAAATCTGGATAAGTGTGTGGAAAAATAAAACTATTTTGTTTCCTGATTTTAGTTTTCCTTGTCCCGATTAATCTGTCCGTCCATCCATCCATTCATTCATCTGTTTGTCTATTTCATTTCATTTCCATCCATCCATCCTCGTGCTTTCTGTGCAGTTGCAGATTTTACATTTGAAGCCTGACCACTGTAGAAACATCTGCCATTATTTCTTGGTAAACTTTTGTATTTAAAAACTGGCCACAAAGGAACTGGGAACTGTAGAAATTTTGGTTCAGAAAAGTGTGGAAACTGCTTCCAGATGAGACCGGGGGTTAAAGGTGGCAGTAAAATCATGCTTTCCTTGTTGCAGAGGGGAAAAAAAATTAAGTTATATTTAAAATCTTGCATGAATGACCACGTTGTGTTTATGGCTGAGACACTAAAAGCCCCTCGGTTTATGAGCACGTGTGCATGAACACATGCAAGCGCCTACATTTCTGAATCCAACTTGCCTTGACGTTAGTTTGCTAGTTAGACTCAGCCTTGCGTGTTGCTGTGTGCTGATAGAGGCTCCAGCTCCCAGGCTCAGCAAGGCTACTGGTGCTGGCCGCCGCCGGCATTAATTGAACCCTGCCGCGAAGGTAAGAGAGCGGAGGAGGAGGAGGCTGTCAGCAAGAGAAAGAAAAGGGAAAAAAAAGGAGGAAAAAAATAACGCAGTGAGGGCGAAGTGCCCCTGGGGGGTTGGGTCCCTGCCTGCCTGCCTTTCGTTCTCCAGCTCCTTCCCCCCTCCCCGTCTAAATAGCCGTGCCGGCGCTTCAGGGCTTCCTGTGCCTTATCTGCTGATAATTGGGCACTGGAGCTCCACAGCTCACTTATGAAATATAGATTTCTGACGGAGGGGAAGGATGGGGGGGGGGGGTAGAGAGTGTGCAGGCAGAGAAAAGCCCCCGGTCGTATCAGCTCTGCAGTGTTGCTCTGGCTCATTTAGCAAACACAACCCCGATAGTTAGGGCGAAGGCCGCTGTGGTGAGCAGTGCACACTGTCTGACACAATTGAAAGGCAATACTTTGCTCCTATTGTTTGTTGTACCTACAGGGTTCAAAGAACAATAAGATGTGAGGGAGGAATGAGCAGAAAATCTTCAGCGCCTCAGAACTGTTGCTGATAATCACGCCTTACAGTATGTTATACATTTATCAAGGCTCAACAGATCGTACCAATATTGTTTTGATGGTTGCTTTTAGTTGTCCAATACTTTAAAAAGAATAAATCCCTTGTATTTGTTTAATTTAATTGAAGCGTGACCTGATGATCGTGTGTTAGGAAATACTGTATTCCTCTGTGTTTGTTTGAGAAACTGTGTTTTCCTCCTGGAGCGAGATTGGGACGCTGCCTGCGGTCTCCCGGGGTGAATTTATTGGATCACAACATGGAGAGCAAATCCCTACGAGACCGGAGCAAGAAACGTTCTGCTAGCGCGCCGCACATCTTTCTTGTCCAAAATGACTTTTTACTACGCTTTTAGCAAAGTGGCTCTTTTAGTGTCATCTAATTTTAAAGGGATTTCGTTGTACAATAAACGTGTAAACAACAATCTGTTCTTTGCGTAAACCAGTGGTGCTGAACGCTCTAGACTAGGTTTGACCTCTACAAAGCCGAGGCTTAAGAAGTTTCTCCCTGGCGACTGGGGTCAACTACAGCTGGTAGTTTCTCTTTTGCAACACGGAAAGGATTCGTTTGACACCGCTTGTTTAAGTTGACGAAGACCCAGAGCACGAGTTGGACTGACTGGGTGCTAACCAAGAATGAAACCCGAGCTCACTAATGGACATGTGAAAGCTTGGTTGGCATTTTTAGCCGTTCATTTGGACAAACCAAAGGCCTTCTAACCACTGTACCAGTTGTCGGGTAATTGTTGGTAGGAGCATCATGCGATTGGGCTGTCCTGTGGTAACACCATTGGTGCATTGCACAAAGTGGATAGAGTAATGAAGGAGGATGGGCTCTGAATTCTTCAACTTTACCTCAAATGAACTGATGACTGAAAAAGGTCACATCAAAACTAGTTTTGAAATCAATGAAGCAGTCTACCATTAGCTTTCTGGAGTGGCCTTCCTAAAGCCCAAGGTTTGCTAAGGGATATCAAGCTAGCATTTGTATGGGCATATGTATATTAAAGTCTGTGTGAATCATTTTGATCCTGAGTAGCTACCCGTACATCTCAAAGAAATTAGAATATTACGTAAAAGTGCAATATGTTTTTGCCAGTCATTTCAGAAAGTGAAGCGGCTGTTATCTAGACATTCATTACACATAGAGTAAAACATTTTAAGTTTTAATTCTAATAATTTTGATGAGTATGGCTAACAGGTAAAGAAAATTAAAAATTCAATTTCTCAGAAAATTTGAATATCACATTAGACCAAATAAAAAAGGATGTTTTAAGCGTAAATGGCAGGTTACTGAAAAGTAACCTGAAAAGTGTTAATTTCTATGCATTTAATGCATAGAAATTAACACTTTTCAGTGTTAGTGGTTGGGCTTCATCTTGCATGAATTACTGCATCTATGTGCCGTGGCAGAGAGGCGATTACCCTGTGGCGCTGCGTAGGTGTGATGGAGGCCCAGATTGGTTCAGGTCATCTGCCTTGTTGGGTCTGGTGTCTTATCTTCCTCTTGACAGCCGCCTATAGATTGTCTATGGGGTTCAGGTCAGACCAGTTTGCTGCCGAATCAAGAGCGGGAACATCATGGTCATTGAAGCAGCTTTTGGTACCTTTTGCAGTGTGGCCAGGTGCCAAATCCTGCTGGAAAATAAAATCAGCATCTCCATGCAACTTGTCTGCAGAGGGAAGCATGATGTGCTCTAGAAATTCGTGCGAGATACCTACTTTAATGGTGGACTCTGCAGTGGACCAACACCAGCAGATGACACCAAACCATCACTGACTGTGGAAACGTCCCACTGGACCTCAAGCAACATGGATTATGTGCCTCTCCACTCTTCCTCCAGACTCTGGGACCTTGATTTACAGATGAAATGCAGAGTTTACTTTAACCTAAAAACAGGACGTTGGACCATTGAACAACAGTCCAGTTCCTTTTCTCCTTAGCCCTGTAAAGATGTTTCTGACGTTGTCTCTGGTTCAGGAGTGGCTTGGCACGAGAAATGCGACGTTTGTAGCCCACGACTAGCATTCGTCTCTGTGTGTGGTGGCTCTTGAGGGACTGACTCCAGGCTCAGACTGGCTCCTTGTGAAGTGGTTGTCTTTGTTGCTGGTGCACCTTCTGCTACAACACTTCTTCCTTCCACTCAATTTTCTTTTAATATCCATGGATATAGAACTCTGTTAACAACCAGCTTCTTCAGCCATGACCTTTGTGGCTTCCCTGTTTGTGAAGAGTGTTGATGACAGCAGTCTTCCCCATGTTTGTGTCGCCTACTGACCCAGAGTGAGAGACAGCTTGAAGGCTCAGGAAACCTTTGCAGGTGTTTTGAGTTAATTAGCTGATTGGGATGTGACACCAACAATTTCAAATAATGAACCTTTGCACAGTATTCTAATTTTCTGAGACACTGAATTTTGAGTTTTCATTATCTATGAACCATAATCATCAAAATGACAAGAAACAAAGGCTTGGAATATATAACTCTATGTGTAATGATAATATATTATATATGAGTTTCACTTTCTGGGATGACTGACAAAAAACGTTGCACTTTTACACAATATTACATATTTTTGTGATATTTTAATTTATTAAGCTAAAACTCATGAATAAAGCTTTGTCTCTATTCCAGCGGTACAGTAAAATTAAACTGCATTAAGCTCAAACAGCATGGACAAAAGTGTGCCATTTTAAAACATAAAAAGTGCTCCAGTAAAACCCAATAGTTACTATAAAAAACAAGGAAACATCTACTAGTATCAGCAAAAAAAAATTATTTCATGATTATAAATAGTTACACCACTCAAGTTGTTTCTAAAGCTCCAGATAAAGAGCGATAAATTAACGGGTTGACTGAGTCATGTTTCTCCATTTTCAAATTTGTCATACCTACCACAAAGAACAGCAATGTTACAGAGAAACATTTTCAGGAGGGATCAACTTTATTTACCGGGTACAACATGTTGGCAACAGAGTATGAATTGGTCCTTTTCTTTGCCTCCCCTTGTTTTATTTCGCTTGGACTAAGTGGTTCCGTTGGAAAACGCAACTCCCTGCACTGTGGACCAGACAAATTCATTTCAATTACAATTAGCATGGAGGGTCATCGGCTGATTTATAGCCTTGTTTTCCTCCTCTCTTGTTTCTCTCACATGAATCACCTTCTTGTCAGTCCGGTTGATCCTCAGTTCATCTACCTGCTATGGCAGTTGCCTCATCTGCTTTGTTCTCATCTTGGTCTGCTGTTTGTCTTTCCTCTGATTTTGGGGAAGTTGTTCAGTCCTTAACAATGTCCTTAACATCTATCAGTGTAGAAATGGTGCAAGTAATTTCTAAGGCTTTGGGATTATTCACAAATGGAAAATGTCATGAAACATTGGGAAATCATGTATACGTCCTACCAAAATTACTCCCAAGAATGCATCAAGGACTCATCCAGGAGGTCCCAGAAGAACCCAGAACATCTAAAGCACCCCAGACCTCACTTGTCTCTGTTAAGGTCAGAGTTCATGATTCAACATATGAAAGAAACTTGACAAAAGTACTATCTGTGGGAGAGTTCGAAGGTGAAAAGCATTGCTGACCAAAATGAGAACAACAGTGTCAAAGTAACAATCTGGTGTTAAACTAACACACTATTTACGGTGAAAAACATCAGACTGATGGTCAAACATGGTCGTGGTGGTGTGATGTTCTAATGCTTTTACTGGTTCAGGACTTGGACAGATTCCCTTAATTCATGGGACCAGGAATTCTGCGTTCTGTCAAAAATCATGAAGGGGAAAGTCGGACCATCAGTTTGTGACCTTTAAGGAGGCAAATACTTTGTTACAGCAATGTACATGCAGGCAATGCATTAAATAAATCCCATCTAACCATCTGATGCTATGTCAACAACAAGATGAACATGTGTCTTACATTTTTATAGCCGCATGACATGTGCTACCAGTCAAAGTACAGAACAGGTGTGGAAATGCTCTGCCTTGACAGGGGAATTATGTTATAACTAATAAAACATGCTTAGCCTTCACTTGACATTTGGTTACATTCAGTCTGGGATTAGCTTGTTTTGGATAGTCTGGAAATTGTCTCTCCAGTCCTCTATGCATCTGAGTCATCCAGGGTCAGATATTTCATAATGGGGCAATCTTGCAGTTCGGGTTGGCGTTGCTCACCTTTGTTTACGCCGGACCAGCCACATTTCCACGGATGTGGCAGCGGCTCGATTCGGTCCAACGGATTTCTCTCCATTGTACCTTAAAGGTCTGCTGTGTGTTTGTGTGGCGCATGTCGGGGTGGAGGCAAAGTAAGGTGTACCACTTTAGTCTAGCCAGCGATGGTACCTTTTCAGTCGAGCCTTTTGACTCAGCGTGCCAATTAAAACAGAAGACGGTGTGCTATTTTGGACAGACCAAACATCTGTTCTCAGCTTCCTGAGTGGAGCCTCCATGGTAGCAGGGTGGTTCTATAAGTGTCTGCATTTACGAGTACTTGCTCATAAAATAATTTGCAAGTGCATCATTAATTTCTAAAAACTGGGGGAAAAAGTGTATCTAGCCACAAACAAATACACACAATATATCATGTTATTCTTTAGGTGATTGTTTTACCTTTAGGAAGCTTCTTCTGTCTTACCTCGCATGCCTTCATTGCCTCACCCTACTCTGCAAACCAGTGTTTTTTTTGTTGTTGCTGGTTTTTGTCCTCATTGCTATAAGTTTTCTGACACTTATCATAGGGTTCTCTGCTCCTTCTGAGGTCTGCCTTTATGCAGCAGAAACGCCTTAACGCTCACCAAGTCTCCTCTGTAAGCTGACCTTCCCTTACACACGTCACTGAATTACATGGAAATGGTGAATGATGTGGTGGCTGCTGGCAAACTGAGTGAAGATTAATCACTGCCACATACAGGGAAGTGATTAATCAGCTATGATGCAGATTTGTGGTATGTAGTGTAGTGTTGCAGCATTCATTGTGCAACATGGCATTTTTTTATCCCCCAAAGAAGTATTCATTTTCTAATCTTTATTTGTCAATGTAACTTTGGACATTCTAATAAAATTTGCCCTCAACATTTAAGCCATCCCTTAGAGAGCAGTGGGCTGCCTCTGTGCGGCGCTCAGGGAGCGTTCTGGGGCTAAGGGTCTTGCTCAGTGACCCAGATTGGCAGTCTGTGGGATTCAAACCTGGGAACCTGCAGCCTTCTGAAGATGCAAACACCTGCTCTAACCTTCAGGCCAACACTCTCCCATAAACCAGCTTTTGCAGGCACCAACTTGACAGCTAACTCTGATCATAACCATAAGAACATAAACTGTGTCGTCCTTAGTTGGTGATTTTGCTTCCCATTTGATGAATAAACAATGATGCATTGAAGGAAACATTGTTTTCCTCAGCAGTGACAGGGAAGCTGGTCAGAGGTGATAGGAAATAGATGTAGCTCGGTACAATCCTTGATACAAATGCACTCCACATTTTTTAGATTTTTATCCATCCATTTTCTATACCTGCTTGTCCGTGCAGAGTTGCAGGGGGAGCTGGTGTCTATCGGGATTTCAGCTTTGATCTCTGAAGCTAAAATCCTAGGCCTTTCTACACCACATGCTGTTCAGTATAAACATTAACCACTGCTGTCTTGCTACATACAATAAAAAGTCTGATTGCTCGTTTTACGATTACAGTAACAGGACATCCTGTTAGTGCACTGGAGGAGGTGCACTGGTAAGCGGCATTCTCTTCGTCTTTCATCTGCAGCCTATACCAGGCACTTCTCTGTTGCATCATTTTGAATTTGTCATTTTCTGCCCTAAGTCATACCATAGCATTGGACCCTTCTGGTGTTAAACCCGCTACAACGTTCCAGATGTCCGCAGCAGTGCACATCTGCTATGACTTTGTTCTGGGAAGTGATGCTTTTTACCTGACCTCTCCAAGACCTCCACAGCCTCTTTTCTTTTACCACCTGGATGCTCAGCCTCCTCTTCCACACAGGAAGTGATGTTTCCCTGTCCACAGGGAAGAGCAGAGAGAGTCTGTAGGATGAGCTGACACACAGATGCTGCTGAAACTCACAATACTTCAACAACTTTGGAGGGTGATGGATAAGTTTAGGGCGGATTGTGAGAAACAAATGTTGCCTTGCTTTGCTTTCAAGTATTTATGAGGATCTTCCACCAAGACTGAACTTTTCCTGTACGGACTTGAGCTCACTCCTTCATAAAACAAATTTCTCTCACTGGAGACTTAAGGTGTTCATGGCTAGAACATTAAGTTTAGTGAGTAGACTTTTTTTGATTGGCATTCGGATCAAAAACAGGACTTATATGCTTAGACGGATGAATGATCCGATCCTGGCAGTTTTAATCTCCCATCACTTTGGGTATCTACATGTTTTATTCAGAGGATACCTGTTCCAGCAACACCAGTCTAATCAAACAGCGTATATTTATCTGCTGTTTTTAACAGATGTATCACAGCTTGAGCCGGTGCTCATGAATCCTTTCCTCCTCTGCCGCTCGCCCCCACACATTCTCATTGACAAACGCATGAACATGAAGGCAGGAATCACACATACAGAATAAGCTACCCTGAGAGGGAGCGCTGTATTGGGTTTTCTCCAGGAAGCGCAGCTCCTCCAAAGCTCTGGTCAGATAAAAGGCAAAGAGTTGTATCGATCGCCCCAGGGTGGTGGTGATGGAGAAGCAATGTGTATGTGTGTGTGTGCGTGTGAATGTGTGTGTGTGTGTGTGTGTGTGTGTGTGTGTGTAGACTCCGATGCAGTGGGGGTTTGCGACTTTGTGTGTGTGTCTGATGCAGGGCTGCCAGCAAGGCGAGGAGCAAAAGGCTAGAGGGGTATGGGGGCTGCGAGGGGAGGGCAGTGAGTTGTCGCAGTGGCTCCGTGGTTCCACCGTAACCCCCTGGCCTCTCGGTGGAGAATATACGGCACACAGAGAGAGAGAGACGCCTGCAAACATTTCCGACACTAGTCTGCTGTTGTTGATGTGAACTGTCAGAGAATGGAGCAACATGGCTGTGAGCAAGAGACACAGGGTTGACAAACACACAGAAGCATCCAGTTATCACACTTTGGACCGAGAGTCATTTCAACTTTTTATTTCTAGGCCACATATAAAACTACTTCTTCACTTTAAGTAATTTGTTATGGTGTGGTATTATTACCACAGACAGAAAGAGGTTATTTGATTTTGAATGTTTATAAAAAAATTTCAAGTAAAATTCTGATTTGCATTGAAATCGCCTTTTGTTGTAAATGCTATACGGTTATACTATTGGGGAGTTTTGCCATTTGGTTACACATGGTAAATACCTGACATCAAATTAAAGGGTGGGCGATTTGAACTTAAACTTTTTTATCATGCTATATTGTGGTTTTATTGTGATGATAATAATAAAAGTGACGATAAAAAAGTGTAACTTCTTTCCATTTTTTTTTTTCGATCAAGGGTATAGTTGAGACTGCATGCCACTACTGTCAAAGTCCCATAAAGACAAATACCACTTTTAAAACAGGCTTCTTCAGGACACCAGTGACATAAAAAAGTCTGATTCTTATCACTAATTGCATAAAGTAGCTGCATTTAATCCTGTGTAGGTATTTATTGATATATTTTGATGCTCTCATAGAACAAACAGTGGAGAAAATTTTACAAATAACCAACAATACATATATATTTGGGGTTTTCAAATATCCTTAACTGGAATTTATCATTGTCATGATATATAGAAATTCTTATAATATCATTTTTACAATAACGATAAACAACAGAAAAAATACCCCACAAAGCTCAGTGCCTCAATAGAAAATTCCATTCCATTTAATATCTTGAACATTTTAGATTTACATTTTTGCACTGTAAATTTAATAAAGATGCATTCAAATAATTTGAAACATCGTCATAAAATTTATTTCAGTAATCCAGTTATGACTATATAGTCATGACTATATATTTCAAGGGTTTCTATCTGCTGAGTTTAGCTTTTAGGTAATGTAAACTTACAGAAATGTGTTTCTTATAAAATTAGAAGACTATGTTGGACCAAATAAGAAAGGTGTTTAGATACAGAAACGTTACGGCCAACACAAGCATAGGGAAGTCTGCTGTTTTACCAGTTGACCAAGGGACAGTGGTGACGCCTTTTACAAGGAGGGTAAAAGACAAAAGGTCATTGCTAAAGAAATTAGCTGCTGCTCAGTGGTCCAAAGTTCTCTATCTAGATTAAAGTGATTACTTTCTTTCATTTGAAAATCAAGGAAGAGTAGAGAGGCACAGAATCCACTTTGCTTGAGGTATGGTGGAAAGTTTCCTTTTATTTCCCAACCAAATTCTGAGTACCTACTGAGACATACTTTTTAGTAGGCTAAAAATCCTTTCTAGTCCTATGAACAGGAACCACGTTTGATATATTTGATGTGTTTTGAATCTGTATTTTTCCTTTCCTTTCTTGAATTAAATTACTAGAATAAATGAACTGATTATATTCTAGTAATTTAAGATTAGCCCGTGTCCTTCTGATAATCCAGTAATATCCAAAGAGAAGCAAATGTAAGTTTCAAACATTGATAGATTAGCATCTTTCATCCTATAATTGTCAGTTGAGGTCCTGGTGGCTTATGACGCATTAAATTTGCCTTGGAAGTCAGAGCTTGGATCTGGTATTTATGTCACACCCAAGATGAGTGGATCCAGGTTGGAAAACCACTGATATTATGCTAGGTATTAGTAGCAATGCAAGCAAACGACAAAGTACTGCTCTGTGTTTTAAGCTTTCAAACAGTAAAGAAGCATTCTAACAATGGATCTACAATGCTATGTGTGTAACTGGTTCGATGGTTTTCAAACTATCACGGATCTTATAAATAATCTATTTCATAAGTTTCACTGAGGTTCATATGTGACAGCTGAAAAAAAAACACTGATCCTGGAGCTGTTCTGAGACTTTTCAAGTCAGAATGATGACTTCAGGGGCATCGTTGGTGTTTTTCCAATTGGGAACTCAGAATAGCCGACTTCGTTGTACAACTACGATGCAACATTTTTCAGCAGATCTGGCCTTCATTCTTTTTTTTTTTTTGCCAATTCAGCCTGTCAACAAAGGAGTTTATCTTCTGCATTTGTTAGGTATGCATCCAGAAACAGCAACCAAAGAGCCAGCTGTGGCATGTTTGAATCCTCCCCTCGCTGCCTTATCAGATTCATTTGAGCCAATACAAGACCATATGTGGACTTGGGGTAGGTGTTGTCGACCCCGTGTGTGCTCTGTGCCCCGAGGGAGAGATCGGCCCGGGCGGCTTGCTAATTGAAATGTGTTGGCGACTCATTGACGGCTCGGCTCCAGTTTCAGGGCTATTTCGAACCGCGGTGCTGATTGCTGGTTTCACATCACATAGGGAGGAGACGAAAAAAATCAATAGTAGCTGGGACAACTCGGGTTTATTCTTCGCAAGCGGACATTAATGCTTTGCAGAGGAGAGTGTGATATTTACCATTTGTCGTTTTTGTCTTCGCAGATTAGCCAGACCTGTAAAATGCTTCTAAACTTTAACAACAAATAGGTTTTTGGGAAGAGGTTCAAAAAATGCTTTGATATAAGTCTGGAAATATGGTGTTGAACAGAAATAGTTTCTTCACTTTCTGTAAAAACTTTATTCTTTTTGCATTTATTGGACTAAAGTAATTTTTTTAACCTGTCCGGCTTGTGACGGAAATCAAATAATAAAGCATTCATAGTTCCTAGAGCTTAATATTAATTAAAAAAAATGTAATATGGCCTAATTTTCTAGTAATATATTGACCAAAGGGAGAATGCAGTGTCTTGCAAACAAATGAAAATTAAGCATGTTTATTTTTGTTTAGAAATCTGAAATGTGTGATGTGTGTTTATGTCCAGGCGCCAGTAATCCTAGTAATCTAATACCCCTAAATACAATCCAGTGCAACCAATCTCAATAGTAATCTTAATATCTTAAACTTTAATCATCTCCCTGGGCACTGTTCAATCCATCATTTGAAAATAGAAAGAGTATAACACAACTGCAGATTTCCATAAAGATGGCTGTCCGCGCTAAATGACAGGATAGGCAGGGAGAGCATTAATTAGAGAAGCAGCCAGAAGGCCATGGTACTTACCAGTTCCTCCAGAGTTACCAAGGATGGAAAACTATCACTTGTGGACAAAGCTGGACTTTATGACTGAGTGGCCAATCCTGTTTGCACTTTGCCTCAATTCATTTTGGGGACAGACCCAGTGTGTGGAAGCAAATACTCTGGTCAAATGAGAATTGTGTGGAAGAAAGCACAATACCCTAAACACACAATCCCCATGATAAAACATGGTGGTGGCATCGTCATGCTGTGGGATGCTTTAACAGAGACAAGCAGATCCTGTCTCCACCAAAACTAATTTAACCTCTGCTAATTTCACATTTTTTATATATTTTATTACCTTGCTTAGCCTTGGTTAGCTCATTTTTTTGTCGTTCTGTTGCCTCCAGTTTTATCTTCTGTACAACCCTGTTTTGTCCTTGTTGTATATGAAAAGTGCTCTGTTAAAAAAGACTGACTGATTGATGCTGGTAGAGTTGATAGGAAGATGGCTACAGATAAATACAAGATCAAAGCATGTTCATGTGTTAGACCGGACTGGTCTGGTCAATCTCCAGACCTAAATCCAATTGTGGTGAGACTTGAAAATTGATGTTTTACAGACACTCTTGGTCAAATCTATATAAATGTCCGTATTGGACAAAGAGGAAGGGGCGGAAAAGTGAAGTCTCTAGAGGTGCACCAAACTTTTCAGGCAGGTTTTTTGTGTGTAATTTTTTAAAACCATGCATCATTTCCCCTCCACTAATTACATTTAAATTTCTTTTGGGACATGTCTTTCAAAGCATCTCCACAAGCAAAACTTAACAACATACAGTTGCATTTCAATAAATTTGATTATTATTAGAAACTTCCTTTATTTCAGTAAATTAATTATTCTAAATCAACATATAGATGAATTACACACACAGGCTGACGTTTTTAAGCATTTATTTCTGTTGGTAATGATTATTTTCAGCTCATATTACAACAAAATGATAAAACATTTTTAATGCATAAAGCTAGGGTCTGCGATTTTTCCGGAAGTTTCCCCAAGTCCCTTTTTGAATAACTGCGCATGCGCAAGACCGTCTCTTCCACTCTTCGGGAGGATCACGTGAAGAAAATCTCCCAAATCCACTATGGTCTTATTTATTTCTACTGATACCTTCCTCTTCTTCTCATAAACATGAACACAATTCACTTCTTGTGACTCTCAGCCATGTTCAAAGTATACGGTGAGAGCAGCGGAGCTACAATGAACAGCTAGCCGCTAAGCTAACCACTAGCCTAGCCGCTAAGCTAACCACTAGCCTAGCCGCTAAGCTAACCACTAGCCTAGCTGCTAAGCTAACCGGATACATAAACACCAGAATAGGGGGTTTTCACTGACGTCACTGGCCAACTTCCGGTCCGCCATATTGGGTGGTACACTTCCTTATCTCTAGTTGTCCTACACGTATTTTCGTATCGAGAATGGATAAGTACGCCAGCACGCTAGAGCGACCAGATAAGGACGTCTATCTGAGGAAATGTTCCGTGATCGACCATATGGACCCCTATGCCTTCCACGGTGCCTTGTTTAGCCGTAATCCTGATGATTGGCCAAATGTAGAGCACGGCGACATAGTGCATTACCTGGTGTTCGGTGAAAACCCTCTGCACACTCTTGAGGAAATGAGAGCTTACAAGGGTCTAGAGGCTCACAACCAGTTCACATCTGGTTGGGTACGAGATGTCGAAGTTATGTACATCAAGGAAATCGCCATCATACGTGGACGGGTGAGTTTTAATAAGATGGTAAAAATGTAAACAATCCGACGCAAATGCGGCGCATGCTTCTGCGGTGGCTGACGGCCGGCGGTGCGCGAAGGCGCTTGGCTGCAGGGCTGATAATTAAATAATTAAAACCGCTCGCGGCTTTAATTATTTAATCAGAACAATGACCAGTGCAAAATTAAGTTGTATTTACCGTATTTACGCCGGCAAAAGCCTACCGGCGTAACCCGGAAGTAGCGCGGACGTCACTTTCCATATCGGACGTGTTCGGCTACCTTGTTTGTGGTGTGAGCGCCTATACTTCAGAACAGTTCTGAAGCTACAAGTCCTTGGAGTCTCATGTGCAGTTTACGAATGGATGGGTTCAGGAGCGGCAGATCATAAAGCCAGCAAACAGTGGGAACACAGTAACTCGTTCAAAGGTAAGCTGCGCTCAGACGGGCTCTGGCACATGCTAAGTTAGTAGCTGCTAACCGTTAGTGCTAACAACCACTCACGCATGTAATGTACTTTTAACTAACTGCTATGTGTTTCAAACGTTTAGAACACACTCTCATTGACATCGGGATACTGTGGAAAGTTATGTTAGGTCGTCTTACAGCTGCGATCCAAGCGAGCCGACGACTCTTTGTTATCTATAACAGTTGTTCTCCGTGGTTGCGCCTCCAGGCAGGAAAGCGGTGGAAAATTAACCCGTTTCTATGTTTTTCCCATGGCGATCATGTGTTGCGCTGTTACAGCCCACAATACAGCAACGGTTTACATGTTTTAAATACTTAACAGTTAATTACCTGTGACAAAGTGAGCACCGCAGACTCTGGCGTATTCCAGCTTAACACCGTCCAAATCGGACCTGGATATCCGTGTCAGCCATAAGTGACGGCGTTGTTCAGAGAGCTGTTTTGTTTTTTCACACTGATTCACTATCACGGCTGGTAGGCGAAAGAAAGAGCGTTGATCTCCACCTCCACGGGCCGTGCAACCAACCATTAAACACGTTTTCACCATTGTTCACTTCCAATACTGCCTAAGGCGTAATACAATGCGGGTCAACGGTGCGAAACGACTGCCACCCAATACGGCGGACGCGCAGAGTAGTCACGTGAGCGTGACGTCAGCTGAAAACCCCCTATTGCCAGCAAGCGGAAACTAGCAAAGAATGAGCACACACACTGGCGTTACATGAGCGCGTCAGAACGATTGGACAACCAATAGATAAGGCAATACCTCCAGAACCTATGGATGAGAGCAGGAACAAAACTCTGACAAATCTCTGCCCTTCAGACCGAAAGGCAGAGATTGGTTATAGTTTTTACAGGCCTGCAGCTCCCACAGAGAACAATTTTTTAACATCCTTTTTTATGAATACATAATGTATTAACTACTTTCAGGATGGAAGGACGATTTTACCCAGTAGAACAAAAAGTGTTTCTGAACAGGATTACCAACTATAGCCTTAAAACTTATTTTTACAAGGTACGTCATAACTGACGTACCAGCTTCATCAGAACATTTATTCTAATTTACTCCGATGTTCCTGTAGATCCTGATTAGTTTTTGCTCTGACCTGATACTCTCATAATTTTTGCCTTTCTTGTGGGCAATGCTGCCATTATTTTGGGGTTCTACCTTCCAGAGGCCTAATTATTTATTAAACTGTGGCCATAAGCGGGCCTGCACTTATCAATGAGTTCTGTGCATATACCTTTGTTTAGAATCAGTAAGCCGGATCTCTTGGAGGCTAATGTGGCCCACTATCTGGGCTTTGGCTGCTGGCGCTGCTAGCCTTCAAACACAGAGAGAGCCCTTTGAAAAATGGATTGCGGAAAAGATAAGAAATAATTTATGTTCCTATCACTGCCTCGCACAAATATGGTGGGGAATACTGTGCCAATAACTCCCACAAACTCAGAGAGGCACGCTATCTTTTACTGCACAAATTATTAACGGCGCTTGGGAGGAAGGGGAGACGCTGTGCATTTTTTCTCGATAGACTTGGCTCATTGCTTGTTGAAGCCTGAAGTTCGCCACCGAGCTTTACAACCAAAGATAAGGACTCCTGAACTGCTCAAGGGGTTTAAATACAAAACTGAGTAAACAATGATGTTCAGTTTTTAATTCAGTTATTTAAAACTAAGGCGTATTAATTGAAAGTCTCATTTAGGCATGATGAGAAACTGTAAAATCTTTATTCTCTGCATGTGCGTGCACAGGGAATAAAAGGAGGAGGGGAGGGAGTCCAAAGGGGAGTGTTGAGGGAGGATGCTCGGGGTCGGGTGTCCGCTCGCCTCTGTCGGCTGGCGTTGACAGCTACAGACGCTGGTCTAAAATGAGAATCCTCCTGGGCCGCCTGCCTGCCCATCCAGCAAGAAAATAAATCCCATGTGGAAGAGCCGCTGTGTGGGATCAGAGACAGCCGCCTGACCCCCCAGATCCACTGGGGGAGGCCAAGGGCGCCGACACGACAGCATAACCCCCCTCCCTCCCAGTCCTCCTCCTCCCCTCTGGTTTAATGTTACGCTGCCTGCTTGCCAACTCTGAAATTCTGGAGATACAGGACTGCTGGTCTCACTGTTTCAGCTTTAAACGGATTTTTGGGATTTTTTTTTTCTTTCTTTCTGTGCGAGCATTTGGATGAGAATTTACCTCAAGGTCTTGGCTATGTTTCTAAAATAGGATAAAGTTTTACCTGCGCTTACAGGTTCAGATAAAGTCAAAGAAGTGTTTTAAAACCACAGTCCCAAACTATATTAAAAGATAGGCTGGTGTGGTTTCTTGATCCAGAAACACTGTCTGGTGGGCAATTAGTAAAACACGCTTTGGATGAGTTTTTTGTAGTGCTGTTTAGTACCACCACCAGATGGATGGCAGGGAAATGCCAAAATTCAGGCGTTTCCAAACACTCTTGTCTGAAATTCAACAATTTTATCCTTATATTTCCCCCCATGTTCATTTATGATGTATCTCCGTGTGCGCAGAAAAAATATTACTGTCAAGGCCCAGAGCCTGAAACGTTTTCTGAAATTAAATTCCACAAATTCCAACTTCAGAGAGCTGAACTCCCTTCAGGACCCCTGAGAAGTTTCATGTCTCGATAAAATGAAAATGAGTTGGCAAAGGCAGATGCTTTTTAAAGGTCCAGGCATACTAAAGGACTACCACAAAAACAGCTGATCTGAAGAAGCGGTCCTACAAAAAATAAAGTCATTTTATTGAGCAGTGAAACTGAGCCTCATGAACAGGGATGGCTACTGTATGTTTCCTTTTATTCGGTCATTGAAGTAAGTGGAAGGTGCATTATTATGTTTAAATTTTACATGGAACATGTTCAACATCTGACACCAGCGCAAGGTCGCACTTTCTGTGTCTTCACTCGATAATCCTCAGGTTCTCTGTAATATTTTCACTTAAGAGCTCCAGCAGAGCCTGCAGGTGGTATATTCTGTTTTCACACGTTAAGCATGCGGGCAGGGGTGTTGAACTCGTGGATCATCCATGTGTTTAAGGTCAGCGCAGTCCGAATCAATACAGGAAAAATAAAGACATCTGTGTTTTTGATTGATTTTGTTGTGAGTGGCTGCATCTTTTCCATCAGCAAGAATGTTTCAGAAATGCCCCTGACACATTATATAAAAACCACACAATAATCGACTTTTTTATCATAGATAAATATATATTTGTACTAAACACAATTAACCCAGATGCAGTTTGGCTGTTTTGTTTTGATTTTAAACCAATTTGGCACCAGTTTTGGGTCTAAGAGCCCAGGACTCCCTATAAGTTGATTTAAACCATGCATAATTGTAAAATAAGTAAGTTTTTGAAATGTAAATTAAAAAAGACATAATTTGACCTTTTGTATGATGTGACACAGTCTCCTCCGGTGGAGTGAAAACAATACTGCAGCTCTTTTTTCCACTGTGTTTTAGTACTCTTCTTTGTAGCTTCACCCAACCCATTTCCTCTGCAGTATGTGTGTTTTAAGATCATTTGGAGCTTCTAGCTGCCATGCAAATATACATTTTGAACATACATTTGGCTCATTAAGACTTTCAAGTACATTACGTCTATCGAACTTGGAAGAAAACCATTAACCACTGTAGTTTTCTGCTAATAGCAAATCTGATGTTTGGAGTAAACATGGATTAATGGCATGCACCAAGGTTCAAGGTGATCTGCTGGCTTTATGCTGAGGCAGACGAGCATTGTAGGGTTTGAATTACTTCATCTGAGCATTTGGTCTTTTTTTCTGAGAGACACGGATGAGATTAAGAAGAATACAATAAAATTCAAGGACGGACATCCAGTTTCTTGGCTTAGGATGGCTGCATTGGAAAAGAAGTGGAGCAAAAATACCTCGGTGTTCACCTGGACAGCTGACTGGAAATGCAACTGTGAAGGCGTCTACAAAGAGGGACTGAGCAGACTGTACTTCTTGAAGAAGCTTAGGTCCTTCAATGTTTGCAGCTGCAGATCTTCTGTAAGTCTGTTGTGGAGAGTTTGATCTCTTCTGCCATCATCTCATGGGCCAGCAGCATGAAAGTCAGCGATTTAAAAAGGCTCAACAGGCTAGTAAATAAGGTTCGCTCTGTTCTGGGGACCCTTCTAAGATCTCTGGAGATGATTGTGAAAAGCAGGATCATTACAGACAACCCAGAGCATCCTCCTCATCAGACTGTCGTGATGCCATCAGTGCTTTTAATCAGAGGCTTTTAATGATCCGCTGTAAGACAGACCACTACAGGAGATCTGGCCTGCAATCATTAGCATCTACAACAGCTCCTTGTAGAAATTTGCATAATAACTAACAAGATTCCCCCCCCCCTTTTGGGATTAGTAAAGTATTTTTCTAATTGAACTAAAATAGTCAATGATGAAATCTAGCAACTCGTCCTCTTGGACCTGCCTCCCGATGCTCTGATGCAGGAAATATTTTCCAGAGACAAACAGATTGGCCGTTTTGCTGCAGCTGTACCAGATGAAAGCTACACTAAAGGAAAAACTGCCTTACATAGAGAAACAGGAACGTGCTCAAGTACTTTCATCAGTTTGTTGTACCGTCACCAGAAAATGTGGATTGTTTTTGGAAAGGTCAATTTGATCCAGTTGGATAACCATTTATTATCAAATGACAAACTAATAGAAAATAACCATTGCGGTTTGTTTTTAGGGTGGTGAACTACAGCGGCCATGAAGGAGTATTTGATCCTCACGGATCTGTTCAGTTTGCTTTGTGACACACCTATATGTTTCAGATCATCAAAAAAATTTAATATCAGACATAAATTAACATACAAAAAGCTTTTTCTAATGATTGTTTAATTAAGGAAAATACTAACCTGGGTCTATTTTACTCCTGTAAAAACATGAGTTACATTGCCCCTGCCTCACCCAGACCTGATACATACATGATCTGTAGAATCAAGAAATCACTTGACTAGAACTTGTCTGACAACATGAAGAAGGCTAAAAGATCTCAAAATGCATCACACCATGTCCTCGAGCTAAAGAAAAGTCATTCACATCCATCTATCAATGGATACAAAGCCATTTCTAAGGCTTTGTATCACAGTGAGCGCTATTATCCACAACTGAAGAAAAAGTACTCCTGGCCTCACTTGTCTCACTTAAGATTCACGATTCAACAACAAGAAAGTGAACTGCGGGGGAAAAAAAGTGCATCCATAAAAGAGCTCCGATGAGAAAAGCACTGCTGACCAACAAAAACAAAAAGGTTCACCTCACATTTGCTAAGAAACATTTCAATGATGTCCAAGGATTTTGGAAGGAAAAACTCTGTGGACTGACAAAACTAAAGTGGAACGTTTTAAAAGATGTCTGACCTGTTTTATCTGCTTTCAGGAAATAAAAAGCATGCCAACGGTCAAACGTGGTGGTGGCAGTGTGATGGTCTGGGCCATCTGAGCTTCTTCATAATCTGGACTACTTGCTGTAATCCGTGGAAACATGTATTCTACTCTCTGCTGTCCAGCCATCAGTACTGGGCCTTTAGCTGGAGCACACTAGATTATTCAGCAGGACAATGAGCAAGTCCACCTTTGAATGAGTCAAAATAAATAAATAAATATAAGTAAAGGTTTTGGAGCGGCCTAGTCAAAGTCAGGGATTAGATCCAACAAAGATGCTGTGGTTTGACACCCATCTTTCCTGCTTAGTCACCCACCAAAAAGAGTAAAATGTCCTTCAGAGGTGACAGTAAGGACTCATTTCCAGTCTTCATGCCTGCCTGATGGCCGATGTCGTCGAGCCATTACTTTTTCACATATAATCCCAGATTAGCATGGATATCTTTTCCTCCATAATAAACAAGATCATTTGAATTTTTATTTTGTATTTACCGGGGTTATTTTTGAGTTTAGGATTTGTTTGATGATTTGCAATATTCGAATATTAAAAAAAGATTTGTATTTAAACTGCGAAAATCTAAAGTGAGTTTAATTATTGTGTTAGACTACAGGACGCCAGACTGAGTACGATTAGGGTAAAGTTGTTTTCAGTCCAACGAGGTTTTACATTCAGAGTTTTCAGAGGTCATTTTTAAAATAAGTTGTGTTTACATGAGTCCATTTAACTGGTTTTTCTTTAACCTCTGCTGATGGTCGCTTCTTTTTTTCCGTGGGAAAGTTGGACGAGGCGTATTGTCCAAGCTTTCAACGGAAATTCATCCCCTCCTTTAATAGTTAATTACTCTCGCCGGGTCTCCGGCGGCGTCTGGCTGTGGATGACGGGGGGGGGAAGAGCCGGAGACGCTTCCGTCTGTCTTTCTTTCCTCCTTTTCCAGCAGGGGCCGGCCTGTATATTCTGCTGCTCATGTCTGAAAGGCTGGCTCCAAGCGCTAGGGGTGGGCTCTCGCTCTCTGATGGTTTTCCAGTGAGTATTTGTCAGGTCAGACTGTGCACCGCCCGGCGGTCTCCGCTCCTCTCCCCGGGTTATTTATTACCTCTCTCCCCCGCCGGCAGCGCTGCGGCTCCGGGTCCGCTGCCAACAACGGCGCAGAGGCGGGGGCCTCTGCAGGGGGGGACCCCGAAGGACGGCGAGGAGGAGGAAAGGACAAGACTGCACTCTGAGAAGGAAGGCAGCAGCTTTCACCTTGTTTTTCTCCAAACAGACAGCTGGCCACCTTAACATCTGAAGCTCTTAGAAATCAATAGATATCGTTTAGTGATATTAGATTTTAGATTATAATTTGAAAGTTTATTCTGCATTTTCTTGGTTGTTTTTTAAACCATATAAATTCATTATTGTAGGATATTAGAATAAGACTGTCACTTAAATGTATTATTTGATGGATTAAAAAAACAAAAACCTTTAAAATAGTAAACCACAGATTTATTTTTTTTAAAGAACACATAAGACTATTTAAAATGGAGATTTGACTGACTTTAACTTGTCAGCTAGCAGATTTTTAGTATGTAGTTTATGATATTATAGTTGTTTGATCTACATAGATCTAAATTACAGGTGCCGTGGCTTGCAAAAGTATTCATACCCCTTGAACTTTTCCGTATTTTGTCACATTAGAGCCATAAACATAAATATATTTTATTGGAATCTTATGTGAAAGACCAACACAAAGTGGTATACAATTGTGAAGTAGAATGAAAATTATAAAATATTTTACAAATAAAAAACTGAACAATGCGGTGTGCAAAAGTATTCAGCCCTATTTTCTCTGAGTGCAACCAATTGCCTTCAGAAGTTGTCTGATGATTGCTAATGACTGAATAGAGTCCACCTGTGTCTAATTTAATCTCAGTACAAAGACAGCGGCTCTGTGACGGCCTCAGAGGTTGGTTAAGAGAATATTAGGGAGCAAACAGCTTCATGAAGTCCAAGGAACACACCAGACAGGTCAGGGATAAAGTTATGGAAAAGTTTAAAGCAGACTTAGGCTATAAAAAGATTTCCCAAGCTTTGAACATCTCACGGAGCTCTGTTCAATCCATCATCCGGAAATGGAAAGAGTATGGCACAACTGTAAACCTACCAAGACCAAGCCGTCCACCTAAACCTACAGGCTAAACAAGGAGAGCACTGATCAGAGATGCAGCCAAGAGTGACTCTGGAGGAACTGCAGAGATCCACAGCTCAGGTGGGGGAATCTGTCCACTGGACAAGTATTAGTTGTACAAAAATGTAGTCTTTATGGAAGAGTGGCAAGAAGAAAACCATAAGAAGTCCCTTTTGGGACTTTTTGTTGAAGTCTGCAAAAAACTTGAGACTGGGGCGGAAGTTCACCTCCCAGCAGGACAACGACCCCAAACGTAAACCCACGGCTAAACTGGAAATGTTTAAAACAAAACATAGTCATGTGTTAGAATGGCCTAGTCAAAGCCCAGACCTAAAACCAATTGGGAATCTGTGGCAAGATCTGAAAACTGCTGTTCACAAACGCTCTCCGTCTAATCTGACTGAGTTTGAGCTGTTTGACAAAGAAGAATGGGCAAAAACTTCAGCCACTAGATGTGCAATGTTGGTAGAGACATACCCTAAAAGACTTGCACCTGTAAGTGCAGCAAAAGGAGGTTCCACAAGGCATTGACTCAGGGGGGCTGAATACTTTGCACAATGCCCTTTTCAGTTTTTTATTGGTTAAAAAAGTCATGTATAATTTTCGTTCTACTTCACAATTGTCTTTCACTTAAGATTACAATGAAATATATTTATGTTTGTGGGTCTAATGTGAGAAAATACGGAAAAGTTCAAGGGGTATGAATACTTTTGCAAACCACTGTATTTACACATTGCTCTTAATTTTTGGTTTTTAACGCTCGTGGTAAAACACTTCAGGACCCCTTTGCTTTTAATACATGGTGAGGGTTGAAAGTGTGTCTCTGTTGTCATGTTTTTGCTGTCTGTGCAGCACTTTGGTCAGCTTTGCAGTTGTTTTTAAACATGCTATATCAACTCTAAACTTAAATTTAAACTTATGTTTTGCAATATATACCAGGTAGTAACCTCGTGAGGTGAGATATTGGTACCAAAAGATATTTTTACCATAGTGATATTTCACAAAGAGCAATACTGAGAAAAGACATTTACATATACGTTGCCTATAAAAATAATTAAATAAAAGCAACACTGTTGTTGGTCACAGTTCTGGCTAAAACAAGGGACCTGCTATGCGTTACAATAATATCTATACTTTTTGAATTTTTTCACATTTTGTCACATTATTACTAAAAACTTAGTTTCTGTTAAAACAAATAGGCTGCAGACCAAAGGAAAGGTGGCACATAACTTTGAAAAGAAGGGAAGTAAAAATAAAAAGAAAGAAAAACAAACAACAAAATAAAACCAAGCTACTTGCCTTGGTTTATGTTTCTCCCAGTGTTTCTCATCCAGAGACTGACATTTTTGCCAATACTTGTTCATAGTTTATAGTCTAGCTTAGCCAGATTGGACAGAGAGCATACAGTTGAAACCATAAGTTTACATACACTACATAAAAAGCCACATACGCCTTTTTTCCTCAATATCAGACATGAAATCCGAATAAACTAGAGATGCACAGATATGAAAATTTGGACGATATTATTATTGCAGTGATGTCCGATAACCAGTATGTATGTAAAACTAAGCTAACTGAATGTTTGAATGTGGGTTATAGTCGAGACTTACACACTTCTTTTGACACCGTGAAAAACGACCACACTGCTGACATTGCATCTCTGCTTCATTAAAAAAAACACAATCCTGGCTGTGATGCATCACTGTCACATGACCGAACCAAAACTGCATGACCAGTCCCTTCCCCTTCACCTCTTGAAACACAGGCAAAAAGGGCAACTACAGATAAACATCGGTTGTTAGTTTCGGCCCAGCTTTACTTATAGGACCGATACGACATGTTAAAAAATGACCAACACCGGCCGATACCGATGTCAATATATATCTGCATCCCTAGAATAAACCTTTCCAGTTTTAGGTTTTAGGACGCTTTTAGGATTATCAACATTTTTTTCTATTCTCTAAATGCCAGAATAATGAGAGTGATCATTTTTAGACCTTCACTTTCTTGAAGGTCAAAAGCTTTTATACATTTTTGTTAATATTTGGTACCCTTGCGTATGACTTGGGTCAAATACTTTGGATGTCCTTCTACAAGCTTCTCATAAAAGTTGGCGGGAACTTTGTGCCGTTCTTCCTGACAGAACCGGTGTAACGAAGATGAGTTTTTAGGGCGTCTTGCTCGAAAAACGTCTTTTCAGCTGTGGCACTTAGATTGGGGTTTTGTGATGGTCTCTCCAAAACACTGACTTTGCCATCCTTAAGCCACTTTGTAACCAGCTTGGCTGTATGCTTCGGGTCATTGTCCATTTGGAAGACCCATTTGTGCCCAAGCTTCAACTTTCTTGCTGATATCTTGAGAGGCTGCTTCAGAATTTCCACATAATGTTCTTTGGTCATGATGGAATATATTTTGTGAAGTGCACCAGTCCCTCCTGCAGCAAAACAAGCCCACAACTTGACGCTGTTGCCCCCGTACAGTTGGGATGTGTTCTCAGGCTTGAAAGCTTCCCTTTTCGTCCTTCAAATGTAACAATAGTCATTATGGCCCAACTGTTCAATTTTAGTCTCGTCAGACCACTGGACATGACTACAAAAGTTAATTTCCTTGTCCCAATGTGCATATGCAAACTGTAATCTGGCTTTGACGTGTTTATGCCTTTCAGTACCCGTTTCACTGTGGATTACAACACATTTTTACCAGCTTCAGCCAGCATCTTTACAAAGTCTTTTTTCTTTTGTTGGGCTGGCATGTACATTTCGGACCAAAGCACATTCGTCTCTGGAACACAAAACCCTTCTCCTTCCTGAGGACTATGATGGCTGGACAGTCCTATGGTGTTTAGACTTGTGACTAATTGTTTTAGCAGATTAACGTGGCACTTTCAGGCATTTAGAAACTTGTGCAAGTCCACATTTCTCTCTCTGATATCCTGATTTCTTTTAATTTTCCTATTTTGTTACACAACAACGCAGAGTGGTTTAGGTGTGTCTCAAATCATCTGAATAAACCAATCAGAAGCTTCCAAAGACATGACGTTATCATCTTGGCGTTCCCAAATTGTTTAAAGGCACAGCAATCTTAATGTATGTAAACTTCTGAATATGTAGAAAGTAAGAAATTATTGTCAAAATTAATCCTTCTCTCTTTATTTTGCCATTTAGTGAACCAGTGTCAATATGCTTTGATCTAAAGCATTTCATTGTACCTCTGGCTGCACGTTTCGGATCATTGCCATGCTGGAAGGTGAACCTCCAGCCCAGTCACAAATCTTTTGCTAAGTAATTTTCCATCTACCCCCTCAACTCTCAGCAGCTTCCCTGTTCCCACAGAAGAAAAGCATCCCCCCAGGATGATGCTGCCACCACCATGTTTCGCAGCGGGGACGGTACGTTTAGAATGACATGCGGTGTCCGTTTCTCCACCACATTGGTCTTTGTATGTAGGCCAAAAAACAAAATCAGTATTTGGTCTCATCACTATTCGAGGAGTACCACTTTGTGTTGGCCTATCACATAAACACCCAATAAGACACATTGGAGTTTGTAGTTGTAACGTGACATAACTGAAAACCTTCATGTAAACTTTGGTAAGGCACTGTATCTGAGACATATTCACCTAAAGACAGGGAATAAGGTCTAAAATCTAATTAGAACCTTTGTTTCTCAGCTTTTAGGACAGAGAAGATGTGTGTAGAGTAAATGTTACCATTTCAAAATAAAGAAGATACTAAACCCTCGATACTAAATCGGATTATTTTTGTGAAATTATCAACGCTGATAATCAGAATCTTTGGTAGCTGAGTCTTTGACTATATCACACAAAAAAACAAAACAAAAGATAAGCAGCATGAGAATAATCTGCCTCTTTACTGTAACATGCTTGCGAGCTAACCTTGGGATTTCCTCATTCACCGTTAGGCAGAAGAACTGTTCAGTGTAGAGAAGGAAGTAAGAAGCATGAAAGGTTACAAAAGGTTTCCCCGGTATCATAAGTGTGTGTGTTTTTTTTAAAAGCAACACAAAATGGTGATGGAAAGAATTTACTCATTTAGCGCTAACCAAGTTTAATAAGATGTGAAAGCTGGAGTGTTGTCACTGTACAAGTTTGGGGAACCCCTCTGCGATAAGCCCCAGAGAGTGAGTCACGGTCGGGGACGGGTAGTGGGCGTTGGGTTGGGTGTCCCCTTTATGACTAGTTTCACCAGGGCTCTCCCGGCGGTGCGGGCCCCAGCGCCAACGCACTGATCAGCGAGGTTTCCACCGAGACATTTCGACGTGGCGAGGGCTGGTTTGATGAACACAGAATCAGAGAGCTTCTCATCTGAAACGCAGCGTTCCACTTCCTTGAAACGGCTTTGTAAACACTCGCCCTAAATGTCAGCAGTTCAAGATTTATGTCAGCGGCGCGCCTCGGTGCACTCGATGACATGTGGCGGCTGACATTATTGTTAAGCTGAAACGTGTCACCTTTCAATTTCATTTTTCACTCCGGCAGTTCGTCTTTAGTTTTATTTTCTTTCATTTATTTTGCTGTTTCTTCTGCCGTGTGTGCAAAACCTGCCTCGCTCTTCTCCTAATCCACAAAGCCACTAATTCCATTACATCCCCCTCAGACATCACAGCTCCTTGTGTCCAAGTGGAAACATGTCAGTTCACAGCCCGCCGTCATAGTGAGGTAGCTGCTGGCATGCCTCCCTGCGTGTCTGCTGGGTGTTTGCCCGCCCCGGCGCTGGATGCGGGCCTCGCACCGGCTCCGGCCAGGCTCTGGACTCCTGGCCGTCTCCTGCACCGCTTCCGCCTGTGGTGTGGGGTGTGCCTCCTTCCTGTGTGTGTCAGAGGCAGTTTGGGCTGATTTATAGGCTCCTGACACACAGCGCTTTTGGACCCCTCCTCTGCCGCTGGAATGGCTATTCCATGTGTGTGCGGTAGATCCACCTGGGTGGTTCTCCGCTGGATGGGGGTCAGATGTGGTTTTGCTCAGCAGCTCCTGGAGCTCGGGGGAACCTGCCCTGCAGACAACGTGGAGGGGAGTAAAAAATGGTTTCAGAAAAATCTGCTTCCAGGTTTTCTTCTCCAGTTAAAGCCACAGGTTTGCACAGGTTACTCATGTCCACTTATTGGATTGTCTGCATTCAAACCCGTTTAACTAAAACGCAAAGGTTAAAACCAGCATGTGGATTTTAAAAAAAGCCATTTCTGTAAGGCAAACTTAAAAGCCAGGCTTTATAGGTCAGAGACACACATCCACAGATGTTTTTTCTGCATTTCCTTTGTGTATCAGCACCGGTTTAACATAACTGTGAACTGTAAAATTAAAAAGAGAGGTGGTTTTTAGAGGACATTATTACTAATAATAGTTTTATATTTAGCCTGCTGGCTTTGAACATCTGGAGACAAACTGTTGGCTATTCTTCTTTGCAGATTAGCTCCAGCTCAAACATTGAAGGGAGAACGTCTGTGAGCATCAATTTTCAAGTCTTGTTGCAGATTCTTAATTGGCATCACGTGTGAACTTTAACTGGGCCAATCTGACGAGTGAAAACGCTCCGATCTATGGCTGTAGGTTTAGGGTTGTTGTCCTGCTAGAAGAACCTCCACACCAGTCTCTAGCCGCGTCTCCATCAAAGTTTTTTAAAAAAAGAAAAGGTTGATGGAAATGGCCAGAGAACCGCCTTCCAAAGGCTTTTATTTGTGAACAATTTTCAAAAGGGTTTGCTCATATTTGACAGTTATGTGCAGCTTTGTGTTGGTCTGTCACAGAAAATCGAAGTAAAATGCGTCGATGATTGACTCTGAAACATGATGGGATAATTAATCAGTTTTGGTTAATACAGCACACGACAACCTGTGGCCCATTTTCACCAACTCACTCCTACCATTTATAACTCAAAAACAATTTTAAAACTGCTCTTTGGCGAGTGAAGTAACATTAGCGGCTCACGTTTTGTGACGTTCACCGCGGTGTCTGACATCTTTGCAGCAGTTGGGTGAAGCTGTGTGGTGACAGGAGACAAGGTGGAGTCATTGTAGGTGAAGTATAATAAATAGATGGTTGAACTCAAACAGGAGGACATAACCCACCCAGTGTGTTTGAGCTGCCAGCGTGGGTCTTCACGGATCGCTCTGGTGGCTTGCGGCATCTGTTCAGCAGCTACGTCTTTGTCTCTCCGGAATCGGTCAGAGGTTCACACACGCCCATCGTGGGCAAGAGTTTCTGATTCATTTGAAACGTTTAATGATTTGTTTAAATCGTTCTGTTTGCATCCTGGAATAAATTTACAGCAACAAATAGAAAAATTAGAAGCACACATTTCGCTGAGCATCAGAAACAAGCTTGTGGCTTAACTCCAGCGGCCTATTTGACCACCCTTCTCACGGGAAGCAGGTTAAATCGGTTGTGGTTCTCCCCGTATGCGATGCTCAGTGTCGGCCCCCTTTATCCGATCCAACCCTGGATGTGTTTCTGGACCACTGTCCACGTTTTGAGCTATGGGGCAATGCATCAGTTCAGCTGGCAGGGCAGCAGATCCTCAGCATGAAGCCACCACTGCCATGCTTCAGTGTTCTTAGGTTTGAAACCTCACCTTTTCTTTGCCAAACACCTCCATGTTTTTCCTCATCTGACCACATAACCTGTCTCCAAAAGGCTTCTGGTGTGTCTATAATAGGGAAACTATACGTTTCTGCTGAGCTTCTTTTTTTTCTTTATCTGCACACTCTAAACTCATGCTGATCTAAAACTAACTTTGCATTTTGAACAGTGACAGCGCGGTTACAGCGGCTTCCTGTTCAGGACAGACTTGAGCTTCGGTGGATCCTGAACATATTTCCTCTCCCCCGAGAGGACGACGGTTTGGGTTGGAGGGTTGATGTTTGGACACAGCAGAGTGTTCCAACAGAACCCTCTTTCCAAACGCATCACAGCTAAGCACAGGATGGATAAGGCAAGCCATCCCTGGCCCTAACCCTACTGAAAATGTCTGGGTTATGCCAGGGAAACCTTTTAAAAGAAACCCAAATATCCAAAGGGAGTTGAGACAGAAGCTAAAAAAAAAAACCTAGAGGTCTCTTCCATTTTCTAACCGTCATTTATCCAAACATTGTTGCAGGGTATGTATAGTTTTGATCTTTCGTGGATAATGTTGGGCGATGTGGAAAATCCAACTTTTGCACTCAGTTCTCCCACGTGCTGGATTATTAAGAGTCAAAGTTAAAAAGAGCCACATAAATTTAGCTCCTTTTTTCAAATTTTATATTATATTTGTACGATCTTTGTTCATTGATACAGAGTAGTGGTTGTAGTTGGAAATGAACCCGTTAGTTTGTTCTTTTTTTAATCTACTGAGTTCGTGGCAGGTTACTTCCTCATGCTCCCAGTTCATGGTTCCTGCATGGGTTTGTGTCGCTGAAGCGCCGTCCCTCGCAGCCCCCCCTGCTCCCTCCCTTCCTTCCTGCGCTGCGCTCTCGCCAAGCCTCCGCTGTTTAAATGGGCCAAGTTGAGAAGCGGCGGAGAGTGCAAATCTTGTTTGGTCTGGGTCTGTGAACTTCAGCGTGACTTCAGCAACACCCAGCAGTCTGAATCTTTACAACTCTCTCTAAACTTCAAGCGGCATTAATAACGCGAAAAAAACTCAGTTTAAGTTTGCTTTCTGATTAATGACGTGTGGTTTATTTTTATTTTTAGATCGGCTGTAAAACCGAATATCGGTCATATATAACTCCCTTCTGCCCTGGAAATAGCTGGTCTGGTATAATTTAAATTGCGTCTCATTATAATTATAATAAAATCATTTCAGTTTACCCAAATGTGATAGGGCGAGTCGCTCTGAGCAGTGGTGATCTAACCTAAGTGGCTCAGAGGCTTCCCAGCATGTCAGGTATTAACAGAGTGAGATTAAATGTGGGAGGTAGGAGAGCTGCGACGCTGCCGCTGCGAGCTGGAAACTACTGAATGGGAATCTATCCGGCAACTTTAGCAGACCGCTCTCTCACGGCGACACGGGGGCTCCTCTGCGTAAAACCGAGCGGCGCGTCTTCCAGTCTGGCTCAGCCCCGCTCGCACGCCAGGAGGACGCTCAAGTTGGATCGGGCGCGCAGCTTCTCACTCGTTCCCGGCGCTCGGCTCCCACTAACATGCCTGCCATCAAGAAGGAGCGGCTGGATGGAGACGACATGGCTCTGACCGCCTTCAACCAGTCCGAATACCTGGCCCCTTTAAATGCCACCGCCATCCCCGTGGTGACCCCGCACCCGCCGCCATACGAGCACATTTTTGCCCATCACCGCGCGTACTTGGGGCTCCACGACTCGGCGCTGCATCACCAGCACCTCCACCACCACACGGACGACTTGATGCTGGAGAGGTTCTCCTCCATCCCGGACTTTCAGCCCTTCTTCGACAACGGGGAGCCGTGCATCGAGGTGGAGTGCGGGGAGAACAAGGCTTTGCTTTACATCAACAAACTGTGCCAGGGCAGTAAGGGACCCTCGATAAAATACAGGGGCGAGTGGCTCACCCCCAACGAGTTCCAGTTTGTCAGTGGACGGGAGACTGCCAAAGACTGGAAGCGGAGCATTAGACACAAAGGTAAGATCTGCTCTAACTTTCATTTCGTATTGTATAGAAAATATTTGTATCGTCACTTCACGGAGTCCACTCTGCGTGGAGTGTGGTGGTCCGGTGCTGGGTTTTGGAGCGAAAGGGTTACAGCCGTCAGTGCGTAAGGAGACAGACGGGCAAAAGGCGCATAGATAGCCTCCACACTCCCCTCCGAGGGCTTGACACAGACTTTGGGGCTGCGATCGCTCACCAGACCGGGGCATCTGGATGGGATGAGGTGGAAGTAACACAGATACGACACAAGAGACTCCACGCTGTATATTTTTCTAACCTTTGTGATGGATCGTGCTGTCTTGCATGAGAGCTGACGCTTTTACGCAGTGCATGCTGAACTTAAAGTAACTATAGTGAATCTAATGGACTGATTTGCATGTATTACAGCGACCTTATAGCTGCTGCTGTGGGTGAAGTTTGCAGGCGTTTGGTAGCTCACCTCTTAAATAATCCAACCAGCTGTCATTGGGTTCTGATATTATTGTCTTGTCTTGTTTGGATTAATTTCCTCCAGTTTTTGCACTCTTTCTTACACAAACACTCAGTGGCAGGACTGACACATTAAGATGTGTGTGTGGAGGGAGGGAGGGATGTCGCCCCCAGGTCCAAACTGATAGCCTAACACTTTGTAATGCCAATTCTTATGGACAGAAGACAGCAGGCTCCTGTCTCTGTAGTTGTCCACATCCGGTTGTGGGCACAAATAATGTCAAATTTAAATAAATGTAAGTTCAGTCTATATCTGCAGCAGCTGTGAGAAGTCTAAACTATTTTAAGCCAGTTTATTGTTGTCTTCTAGATAGAGGAGGAACGTTGACTCTTGTAAGAATCCACTGACGTGTGTCTCTCTATGTTTTCAGGAAAAAGTCTCAAGACTCTTATGTCCAAAGGAATCTTACAGGTGCACCCTCCAATCTGTGACTGTCCGGGCTGCCGGATTTCATCTCCAGTGGTAAGAATGTTGCAACCGTCCTCTCAGACTTGTCTCTACCCTGGTGTTAGAAATAAAAAAGTCCAAGCTTTCTCTTACTTACAGCTTTTATGGAACTCAAATGCAACTTTTTTTAAATTAATTAATTTATTTTTGGATAAAAAGGGTTCAAAGATTGCTGAATCAGGGTTACAGCCTCCTACAAATGAGAATCGGTATGAAACTGAACATTTACCGATATTATGGAGTTATTTGGGAAATATTTGTGGATTATAAAAATTTTGTTCTGAATGTGACTTTATGCTTTGCGTTGAATTGGATTGATTTGAATAGAAATTGGGTTTCATGCAATTGGCTGTATGGAGCTGTTTGCTTGTAAAGTGCATTAGATGAGGTTGGTTTTGATTCGGCACTATTTAAACAAACTGAACCGCTTTTCCTCTCTTGTTGATTCTAGTCAGGTTGGACGTTTTAAAGCTAAAAATCCCAGATCATCCAGATCAGCTTTATACGGCACTCACTGTCTTTATGATTTATTATTGGTGTTACCATTTGAGAGATTCATCTGTGTTTGGCCTGGTCTGTGTGAGCCACCCCCCCCCCCCCCTCACCCCCCCTCACACACACCCCAGACGTTAGACACATGGTTGGTCGGAACCATTTCAGTCTGGCTGAATCAGCTTCCTCCTCCTCCTCACCTGTCCGCCGTTGAACTCTTGTTTGCCTAGCTCTTTCCTCGGGGGCTCGAACCGGGGGCGCCGTGCCAAACCTTGAGGCCTTGCAGGTGTGTCACGATTATGGCATCACCGTGCTCTGTTTTTTTCTTTCCCCTCTGCGCGTCTGTGTGTCAGCTTTGAGCAAGCACGCCATCAAATCTGTTCACACAGGTGCAGCCGGCTGTGTGTGTGTGTGTGTGTGTGTATTTGTGTGTTTTATCACCACAGAGCGCATCTGTCGTCGCTCCCAAGCACTAATCTTGAGGGAAGGGTGTAAGAGGCTTAGCGAGCTACTGAGCATGGCTACCGCTGATTATTGTGTGCGAGGCATGCAAGGCGAAGGCGGTTTTGATAAGCCGGAGGTGTTTGAGTGATATAGGTAAACTGGTGACATTTCTTTCAGCCCAGAATGGAGACCTACACCTTAAAGAAAAGGGTTTAAGCCTAAACAAATCACACAAGGGCGAGAGTCTTACTATTATTCTTATTATTATTCTTTTTTATTATTATTATTTTTTTTTTTTTTGAGGTTCTGAGCGTGCTCAGTTTTGTTTAGGCTCATTACAGATTTGAGACTGATTGGTTTTTTTTTGGCCTGCCACGGCTTGTGCAGTTCCACTTCAATTACAGCCGTGACGGAGAAAACTTTGTTACTTACGTAAGCGGAGATATGAGAGCCTTAAGGTTGTTGTTGTTGTAGTCTCCTGCTTCTCCCTCTCCTTGTGTGGTGGTGAAGCCTAAAGCTTAACCCACCAAGTTAATATTACCCTGACACACACACACACACACACACACACACACACACACACACACACACACACACACACTGACGCACATGTTGGCAGTTCCATGTGAGGCAGTGAGGGTTAGGCGGAGGAGGTAAGGCAGTGGGACTTGTATGGCCTGTACTGGCGTCTCTCCTCTCTCCCCACTGACTGAGTCCCCTCAGGGCATGGCTGCAGAAGCAGCACTCCCTCACTGATGAGCTCGCTCGTGCACAGGCTCACAGACGCACACAGACACACACAGGCCTGCCTACCGACACAAATTACCTCATGCCGACATTTATTTTGAAAGTTTGACGGCTGAACTTTGAGTGATCTTGTATTCGCTTATAGGCATGAGGAAAGCGATCATAAAGTGCAGCAGCTGTTGGGAAGAGGGTTTCACCTGCCTGCCCACAAGGCTGCTCATCGCGGCTCAAACTGCCGAAGAGCTTAAAAACGCAGGCAACTCTGATTATTTGGATTCCACAGTGAAATCAGGTTAGGACGTCGTTCAAAAGTTCATTTAATTAAGTCATTTGGTTAAAAGGTGAAGATCACATAAGCAATTGATTCATACACATGGAGTGAAACGTCTCTCTTTTTGTTAATTGTGGCTTGCAGCTACTGAAAAACAAAAAACTCGGTTTCTTGCGATTTTTACAGGAATACATCTGATCAATTAAAAAATCCTTTTAATGCCAAAACTTCAGCCCACGTAAAAGTATGTCTGTGTACTGTATATGCACTCAAAGCGTTTGGGCTCCTTTGGCATGAATTGCTGCATCACTGCGTCGTGGCATGGTGGTGAACAGCCTGCGGTTCTGCTCTGTTGTTCAGGAAACCCAGGTTGCTTTAATAGCGGCCTTCATCTTGTCTGCATTGTTTTTCTCCTCTTTCTCTTGACAATATTTTATAGATTCTCTGTCAGGTTTGGGTCAGGAAAGTTTGCTGGCAGGACAAGCGCACAGAAACATTGCTTATTAACGCAGGTGTTGGCACTTTTGGCAGCGTGGGGAAGTACCGAGTCAAATCGGCATCAGCGTGAAACTTGTCAGCCGGGCTGCACAACATGTCCTAAATTTACTGTCATTACAATATCAGTGCATGCAATAACTAACTGAACTCCAATGAATGTTATTTAACTATATAAGTATGAATAGGGCTGGACAATATATCGAGATTTGAAGAAGAAAAAAAACGAGATATAAGATAAGACTATATTGTTTTTATTGAGGTGATCTATGTTGTGTCACAATTATACTTTTATGTATTCCAGTAGGTAATTTTTAGCCATTTCTCATATTTATCTACAGCTGTTTGTTAAAAAATTTGCCTGTGAGACATTTGCTATGAAGCTTTGATTCAGAGAAGCCTTTTTAAGATGGCTTTATGAAAAGAAAAACATTGAGATAAATATTGTATATTGGCATTTAGCCAAAAATTATCAAGATATTATTTTTGATCCATATCTCCCAGCCCTAAGTGCGAAGCATCCAGGCTCTCTATGCTTATAATATCTCTACTGATGCATAAAAGGTTTTAGAACGTAAAGTGGTGATCAGGTGGTCATTAAGAAGCTACAACTAGGTTATTATTAAATACCAAAACAGAAGCTGTCGCCCAGATGCAACTTTTCAATAAAATATTATTAAGTGGTAAATGGTAAATGGACTGAACTTATATACATTTTTTCCAGTCATACTGACCATCCATTTCAATGGGAATAAAGAAATGTCATTTTTTTCAGTAGCTGGATGCACTACTTATTATCTGGGGTTGATGTTTGATATGAACCCAAAGCAGAAAGGCATTAACACTTTAAGTATTCGTTGCAAGTTAAATCGTTAGCATGACATTCACTGATATCATCACGTATTGCATGTTTTCCTTGTATTGTGCTGTGCATAGTATATCTGCTCTGACTTTGGGCTTGATAAAACACGGCGGACCAACATCACTGACTCTGGAAACCTCACACTGGACCTCAAGCAGCTTTGATTCTGTCTGTCTCCACTCTTCCCACAGACTGGGAGATTGAAATTCAAATAAAAAATACTTTCATGTGAAAAGAGGACTTTGGATTACAGAGAAGTAGTCTAGTCCTTTTTCTCTTAGCAAAAGTAACACAACCGGCATGTCCTGGATACGCCTGAGTGGGGTGGCTCTGGAAGCACTGACTCCAGCAGAAGTTCATTCCCTGTTGTTCTTCCCAAAACACTTTAATGAGGTTTGCTTCACAGTCCTCTCAAGGCTGTTGTTGCTTCAGCGCCTTTTTCTTTCATGTTTTCCTTCCACTCAACTTTCTATTAGTATTCTGCTTGAAAACAGCCCTTTTTGTGGCTTACCCTCCTTTTGGAGACATAGCTCTTGGCCATGTTTACCAGTTTTCTGTTCTCATGTCCTGTCAACCAAAATGTGGGCGTTTTCACAGCTGGAAGTCAGTTCGTAAAATTATCATACGTAAACATATACCACTTTATGTGGAATGAATCTTTGAGTTTTATTCTTCAAATTTAATGACAGCTTTGCTAAAATTCCCATGTAGTTTTGTCATGTATGGTAATGATCAGGTGATTTATCTTTAAATTTTCAGCCCCTGAAGTTGTTATTTTATCATAAGCTGGTGGCTTATCTAAGTTTTTGTCTGTTGATGTGTCTGGGTTGCCTCGTAGGTGTGTCTTTGTGCGTGATTGTTTGTAAGTGCTGGCCGACTTGTCAGGCTTGCGTGTGCATCGGTGTGTCCGTGCATGCGTGTGTGTCTCCTCCCGGGAGAGCTGGGCTTCCTCTGCTCTGTTATTTCAGCGGAACTGGCGGAGGCCGGGAGGAAATTGCACTCCCCTCCTCCGGCTTGTAAAGACCTCCTCCAATCAAGGGCTCCTCATGGCAAAGTGGAATTAAACTCGTCGCTGTACGCACAATCTGCACGGACTCACAATCATAACATGGCGTGCACGTTCCTTTCTTTGGAGCTCTGAGTCTATCTCAACCCATTTTTGTCATGAACATTTTTTATCATCAGTGAAATTACAGATGATTGCAGATTTTTACAATCCCTTGCAAAATTGTTTACACCCATTGATTTTTTTTAAAAAACATTTTGTCACAACATCGGACTTCATGCTTCATTTTATTGGTATTTGGGAGCTGCAAAGATATACTGTTCAAGTGGGAGAATCTGTCCACAGGACAGGTCTTAGTTGTGCACTCCACTGATCTGGCCTTTGAAGAAGAGTACCAAGAAGAAAGTCACTGCAGAAAGTGAGCCATAATCCATGGAGAAGACACAGCAAAGACGGAAAAGTGCTCTAGTCAGACGAGACAAAATCTGACATTTTGGCCCACATGCAAAATGCTACGTGTGGTAGAAATCTAAGGTCGCACATCATTCACTCATGAAGCATGGTGGTGGCAGCATCATGCTCTTGAGGTGGTGATGATGGATGGAGCTAAATTCAGAAAACCTGTTGGAGGTGGATGAAAGGCTGGGCCAGAGGTTCCCCTTGCAGCTTAACACTGTCCCCAAACGAACAACCGGAACTGCAATAGAAAGATCTAGATCAAAGTATTTTTATGTGTTAGCATGGCCTAGTCAAAGTCCAGACTTAAAAGCAATTTAAAATCTGAGACTTGACAGAAATTGGCTTTGATATAAATGCATCCCAATATCAATTCGCTCTTACGCCCTTCTTTGTGCTGGTCTACCAAATAAAGTCTGTAAGCTGTAACGTGACCACATATGAAAAAGACATTTGAATACTTTTGCGAGGCACTGTGGGTGATGGGGTCAGCTGTGGCGCGCGTCCGTATGTTGTGTGGCTCTTTGGTTGTGCGTTTTTGTTTGTGTGTTGTTGATCCGGTGCTGCCATGGTAACGCCAGCATCAGTATTTACTCACCATAGAGCTGAGGAGTCAACAAAGATATTTCTGCTTGTTAAGCGTGTGTCGCTATTGGACAAATTACACCTCTGTAACGTAGCACTCAGCTTGAATGTGTGGAAATATACACGCTTAATGCTGTTTCCCTGCAAATGAAGTATTTACTCAAAACTTTGGGGAACAAAAAGTTAGCCACTGGCTTCGGTGTGTGTGCTGCTCAGTACGAGGAGAAGCTGGATCTATTTGCATGCGCTGTGTGACACCGTACGAGTGCACTGATGTGATTGATGTGAGCGCGAGCGTTTGGGTGTGCACCAAAATATGGCTCAAATATGTTGGAGCATCTGTCTATTAGCCTAATGTGGTTTACTGCGATGACGCCCATGGCGGTGTCTGTTGAAAAGCCGCCTCCCCAACATCTGTGTGTGGAGAAATATGCGCTAGCCTCTTTCGGCATGTGATTTCCACTGATGGTTTTGGCTACTTTCTGCCACCGCAGACGTACACCAGCAGGCCTATTATGTCAAGCTTACAGACTTTACACATTCATCAGTACATCCAAAAACACACTTGTTAAAGTATGCAAGTATGACAGGCTCCAACTGTTGGGAATTTTTCTACGATTTTATCTGCATTATTGGGTAAGGTTTTGGTTAAGCTGTAGTTAAGGCTGTCGTCTGCTTTTCTAAGGCTCAGGCAGCATGTCTGCATGATAAGCTTGAGACAATTTCTAAATTGCTGAACTTCGATGAAGACCCCTCGACTTGTCAACATCAATTTGAACACTTTTCATCTTTTATCCATCGCGGCTCCTCTCTAGGCTCGTCCTTCCCCAGGTTGGTTAAGGGGGAAGGAGAGGCACAGTCGTTACCTGTGTGAAGCCTCCCTGTGGCAAACTCAGTGGGCATACACAACAACACACACACACACACACACACACACACACACACACACACACACACACACACACACACACACACACACACACACACACACACACACACACACACACACACATAGAAAAGGGAGGGAAGAGGAAAGAAACAAGGGGGAAGGGGGAGAGCAAGAGCAGCGTTTGCACGCCTGACTGCACCAGCACTGACCTCCCAGCGCCGAGCCGGCAGCCTCCCCTCCACCTCGCCGCCTCTCGTCCTCCCCCTCCCTCGAACCAGACCCCCCCCCCCCCCCCCCCCCCCCCACACCTCGCCTTGTGCCGCTCCACTGGGCTGCAACTGCCCGCTCGGCTCAGCGCGTGGGGGCTGAGTGTGCAAGAGAGCATGCGTGTTTGCATGTCTGTCTGTCCATGCATCCATGTGTGTGTGCGAGGTGTGGGTTCTTGGTCGCATGCCTGTTTGCCCTACAGTGCTTTCTCACTTTTTTTTCTCCTCCTCACACATGGGCCTCACCTACCAAGTGTTGCCCATAGTCTGTGCGCCACACGTGCTGTTGTCCATTTTTAGCTCCTGAGCCTGATGCATTTCTACGTAATCGCATGGCTGACTAATTGCTGCAATATGTAATATTTTGCAAAACGTTGATGCCTTTGTCTTATTTCTTTGGGATAAATGGAACAAGCAGCAACAGGCTTATAGACAGACGTTAAACCATTAAGTTAATTGTGCAGTTTCACTGTAGGAAACACGCTGGATACTTGATGGACCGTGCTACAAACAATTAAAAAAGCAGGTTGAAACTATGTTAGAAGGGAAAAACTAATTGATAGAAACATTAGTTCAAGTAAGCTTTCTTTGCTTTTGGCAAGTTAAAGTTTTTCTAGTGTTTTGACCAAATCACACGATTTATTTATCCTATGTTTGTACCACAAAATTTCACGATGGGATTAAAATGTATTCCGATTAAATAATCGGATTGTACAGTTTATATGGGCACACAATCAATTAATCTGATCATAATGTGCATGTAAATGCACCTGGCTTTATTCAGAATAGAACCACTCTGACATGCGCAGTTATCAAATTTCCATTAAAAAAACACAGAAGAAGAAATTCTGTCTTTGCTAAACTACAAAAATAGTAAACAAAGCAGTATTATACGGGTTTGTTTGTCTTCCGAGCGCCTAGGCTGGACTGGCATGATGTTCTAATTACGTTTGAAACGTTACAGAGTGAGCAACAATTGTGAGCTCTTTTATTTCTTTGAACAGAAAGGTTGTATCGGGAGCCCTGACATTTTTTTTTCCTCAAGTTTTGCATCCCGACGTATTTCCGCCACTCACCACATGCACACTTGGGTCAGTTTGCCTCATTCGGAGTAACTTGAGCCTGACAAACGTTTATATGCACGTTGATCAGATTATCAATCGGCATAAACCACACATCCAATCATCATATTCTGATTAGTTTATTTTACATTTTCCGATCGGCCGTTTATTCCGATTACTGTTGTCCATGTAAATGTAGCTATTGAGAGAGGGCAGCAACACAGACACACAGGACCAGAAATTGTGCACCGCACTCTCACAGGTCAGGGTAGGTAAGAGGGGATAATAACCTAACATGCATTTTTGGATGGATTACTCTCCTGTGGATGCCCAGAGAGAAGCCATGCATGCACAGGAAGAGCATGCAAACTCCCAACAGAAAGGCACCGGCTGGGATTGACATCATAGAACCTTTTTGGTATGAGGCAACATGGTTAACACCTGCACCCAACCCAGATTCAGTTTATTTTCATTTAATCTATTAAAAACCTGAAGGATGTCATTTGTTAATGAGGTACAGCGGCAAACAGGACTCGCTGGCCACCAGTAGCCAAAACACTGCTGCACGACACCAGCAGGCTTCAGTTTGCATTTTTTCAACAGTTTGTTGTCAGGTGTGTTTGTGTATGCACATATGGTTTGATTATAGCCAAATAGGACAGATTTAAAGTTTTCCTGTGGCCTTTACAGGATAGCGGGCTGTTCTCGTTTGCTTCCATTGTCTCTGAATGTTCACCCAGCGTAGTTTTTGTGTCCTCACACTGTTGCTGTCGTATAAACTCTTCCTTTTGGTTTCCAATGTGCCGTTTTTTTTTCTCTGACATTATGCTCGCCTTTAATTAAATAGACTTCATTATTGTGTTACTGGGAAAATCTGCTTACTGCGTTACCTTGTTAATACTCAAATCAAACCATTAAGTAATCTGATTATTCACAGTAGCGAGGTTATAGCAGGTCAGGTTTGCCCGCTGATTGCTCTCAGGTTGTTCAGGGCTCACGAACACGAATCAGTATCACCTTTTTCGTCCATCAACCTGTGAAAATGTCATATCCCCCGCGTTTGATTCGGAGATAAGGAGGTGCAATTTGACCAGAAAAAGAGTTAGAGCCCTTCGTAGTGTTGGATTTTACTCCTGGCAAAGTAGTAGTTTGTTTTGGCCCTGTTTCAAAGCTCTTAGGTTATCGCTGTAATGACCGCCTCGACTCCCTCTCCCTCCCTCCCTCCCTCCATCTCCATCCCTCATTCTCCCCCTCCCTTTCCCCTCCTGGTCCTCGCGCCAAGTCGGCCCGCCATCCCGCCTCCACACACACACACACACACACACACACACACACACACACACACACACACACACACACACACACACACACACACACACACACACACACACACACACACACACACACACAGGCTGCGAGGTAACGGCAGACAGGCGCGTGACTCATTAGGCATTCGTCCCCCAGGGAGATTGCCGGGGGGGCGCGTGTGAGGCTGGGAGAGAGCGGCGCAGCTGCAGGAATGTCACGGGCAGCCACTGCTGTGTGCGTGTGGGTGTGTGCTTGCTCACGCTAGCTGGAGCCAGTGGCAGGCTGCTGCACCTTTCAGGAAATAATGCAAGGAGAAAGAGAGAGAGAGAAAGAGAGAAGGGGAAAAAACACACTCATTAGTTCACTTTTCCACCAAGAGCTCATTTAAAAGTCTGAAGAAAATTTGGAGAGAAAGCTTCTGATCTCTCCTTGAATAAAAACACCCTTGCTGGCTGGACTTTTTTTTTTTTTTTTTTTATCTGAGAAGCATTTTGCTGCGTTTAAAACACACTGCTGCGGCAGAGGGGCGCAGTGGACACATTAGCACAGCAACAGGAATATTTTGTGTATAGAGAAGGGTGATCCTATAAATATATAAATAATAAATAACTAAAACATCCTTTAACCCAATGTTAATTTGCTCTGGCCTTTTACCCTACAGGATGTGACAAAGCTTGGCTAAACTATACATTTGTAATTATCTTAAACAGAACTTTATACATTGTGTCAACCAGCTTTTGTAGTTTTTATTGTAAAGCAGAGGTAGTCAACTTTGACTTAAAAACATGAATATGTAAAAGAACCCCCTCCACCCTAAAAAAGAAGAAAAAAAATACTACAGAAATAAAACAGCTACAAATATTGAAGCTCTGATTGAGGCATTTTGCACTTTGTGAGTGAAACAACTTTTTAAATTATTCTGCATCGATAAGAACTTTGTGACCAGTTTTTTTTTTTGTTTTTAGGCACCTGCCGATTTCTCTTTTTTGAGAACCAAAACATAAAAAGATATAGGAGTATTTATTTTCTCAAAAATCCTTCTGCTATGAGGGGACTGTAATATTTTTTTAATTTAAGAAGAGTCAGTGTCACACCGTGTTACGAGATAGGGAGCAGTCAAAACTCCTGAAGAACACGTCTCTCCTAATGCTATAGCGTAGTATTGCTTTCTTCAGTAGCAACACCTACTGTTTGGGAGGAGAACTGCAGCAACAGTGTGGCGTAATAGAACTGTGAAATACCTCTACTGTCAAACATGGTATTGAGGTTGAATACAGTATAGACATTTATCCATCCATCCATCCATTTTCCTACACACTTATCCCTGTGGGAGACGCGAGAGGTGCTGGTGCCTATCTCCAGCTGTCAATGGATGAGAGGCAGGGTACACCCTGGACAGGTCGCCAGTCTATCGCAGAATTATACTAGTAACTAGAGTAATGAGATGTGGCCTTCTTACGAAAGTAAACTCCAATTTGGTTAATAATCCTTCTCATACAGTTATATGGTATGTTTTTTTCCACCCCAATCGATTTTATCATATCCAGTTGCATTCTGATGAATTGAAACATATGGAATTGCATCCTGTCTATTCTGTTTGTTGCTCATGTGTTTGTAATTTGTCGGATCACTGGTGGGTGCATCTAGATGCACATTGCATGTTCTGCAGACCAGCCTTAGTTTCAACACAGCTTGTGGCCATAAGGGAGAGATTTCAACACATTTAAACGGGATGTTTAGCCTTGATTTTTCCACGTCAAACATCCTATCATCTGCAAATCTGCTCACTTTAATGTCAAAAGACATGTTCACATCACATTACAGAGCCGATAAGAACAATTAAATCTAATTTCCTACCAGATTGATTTAACTGTGGAGCCGACAAGTGTGGAATTTATCGCTGTACATAGCATCCTATCCCCTGTCTGGAGCAGCTTTTGTGTTCAACAGTTCCAATGTGCAATCATTGTATTGAATTAAAATAAAAGGCTCACATTTTAGATTTAACATAGTCATTACTATTTAAATTCAATTAAAAAAAATCTTTCTGAAAGTCAAATTCACACCAGCTTTTATTCAAGATTCTGGGATGCCATCAAAGCATAGCAAGTTGGCTTAGGCTAATCTAGGAGTCCAGCAATTACATCTTAAAGCGCCTGAAATAGTTCAATGTATCTGAATGGTTGGATCTGGTGTGTTCATCGCCACCCGATACACAGATTAATACAGGATGCATGTGAGTCGTGTCAGTTTGGCCATTTTATATAGAACACATCTCTTTATGTCTGAGCTGTGAGTTATAACATTTTAAGAAGCACATGTGGTTAATTGTCTCTCAAAACGGTTGCATTTGCTTAAAATATTCTTTTCTATTCGTTTCGGTGCATATTGTATTTAGTTTAATTGCTTTCATTTGGCCCTGGTGAGGCTGTGTGGATCAGTGTTATCAGTGTTTCTGCATGCATGTGCCTCTGTATGGATGTTTTTCTTTTTGGCATCTAAACGTGAAGACCAGATATATTTCTTGGCTGCCTGACTGTCAGACCGAAAGCGTGGGAGGCGATATTCATAGAGGTGCTTTTAGTGGGACTTTTATGAGAGACTTTTTTTTTCCATGGCTGAAAGGAGGTTGACCACACACACAGCGAGGTTGCTTGGGCTCAGCGAACACCCCCGTGTGTTTGTACGTGCACATGCTCGGCGCTCTACCTTCGAGCACGCCTGCGTAGGGGCCGCCAGGGGTGTGTTCTGCTTCATGTTTTGTTTCGGAGAGAGCCCTCCTCCGTGCAACGGAAGTGTTGCCGGAAGCAGTGGGAGCTCACCCCCGGTTCTGCGTCAGTGCCGCTAAAGAAAGGATTGGGGCTTTCCGGGAGGAGGGAGGAAGGGATGGGGGCTGTCAGCCTGGGTATGTCACGGCCATGTGGGTGGTTGTCTCCGCGTGCACACACACAGGCGCAGTCACGACTACTCTTAGAATAGCTATTCTTGAATGCACAGCGTTGCATGCTTGTTCCAAGTATAAAAAAAAACCCTCCTTTGGAGGGGAACTGTAATGTGTACAGGTGTGAGAGAAATTACACACGTTTACATGTGCGGACTTTGAAGTGCACATGAGCGCTTCACTGTTTTGTTTCTGACGATACAAAGAGATTTGGTCATGAACAGAAGTGCTGTTTTGTTCCTGTTTACCTCCTCTGTCGCCCTGTCTGGGCTCCAGCACTAAATTCCTACACCATGACATTGTGAAGAAGGACCTGTGGTGTCAGAAAGTACATCAGTATCCTAGGCACTGGAGTAAAACTTGCAAAAAACCCAGCAGGAAAAAAAAGGAAAGCAAGAAAAATCTCTTTCCTGGCAAGGCAGAAAAAAGGAAAGCAATGTGCAGAACCCTGTGGCCTGTGCATCCTGAGGGATGTTTTTATATTTCACTTCTCCCCCAACTTGTTTTAATGTCTGCCATTTGAGATACTCCAGAGGGGCTGCACCTGTTTGCCTCTTGGCTAGCAGCCCCCTGTATCCCTCCTCCTTCCCCCGCCTGCCACTCAAGCTACCGCTCCTCCTGGGATGGATGGATGGAGCGAGGAAGGAGTGGAGGAGTATGGGGTTGCGTGTGGTGGAAGGGATAGCTGGAGGGCTTGAAGGCGTCCAGGAGAAAGAGCAGAGATGTAGGCACAGAGAGTGAAAGAGAATATAGTTTCCAGTCCAAGTCCGGTCTCCCACACTGGACAAGGCGCTCCTACTTCGGAGTGTTCTCTCTTTAATGTTCGACCCTCTGCATTCTCCTTTATTTCTGTATTTTCTCTCATCTGCTCTCTCCTCCTGTACAAACCCACATCTGCTCGCCTTCTCTCCTGTGTTAGCGTGTCCTTTCAGCCTATTGTTCCTTTGCTCTTCTCCAATTTCTGACTCATTCTTCTTTACTTCCAGCATCTCCCACTCCTCCTAGCAAAGTTTTTCCTCTGCTCCCCTTTCTGCCCCTGTTCGCCTTTTTCTCCCAGATGGCACCACAATAATCTGCAGTGACCTCTTTAGGTCACATTAAAGGTCACCCAGCTTTACTCTTGCACTCCCCTAGGGCCACGCTCGTCTCAATCTCTTTTCTCTAATTCTTGCAGCTATGATAGAAATGCTCTGCATAAAAACCCTGCTTGTTTGTTTAAAGCATAAAATACCTTTTTTAAACCATGTAAAGCTGCTTCAAGCTTATATTTAATCACCGATACATTAATGTTGATTTAGTGAATGCACATGCTTATTAATTTTTATTTTGATTGATTTAATTTTTAATACACATACATCAGTGCTAACTTATAAATTCATACTCAGGCAAAACTGAAAGAATCCCATGTGTGAAAAAGGAGCAGGAAGAAAATACTCCTATTTTACAATACAACTAAATAAATACAGATAGCCATCCAGATTTATATTTATTTCTTTATCTAACAATATTATTCAATTGGTTCTCATAATTTTTTACTTTATAGGATTGCTAAACCTAATAACAGTTGTTTTAAACCCTCGTCACGTAATATATTTGAATACTTTATTGAAAACATTATTTCGTACTTTTATGATTATGGTTAATAAACAGCCTTTTTTTTGCGTGGGCAAAACAGAGCCGTCAGCCGCGGGACGTTTTGCACCGATCGTTTGTCAACCGGTACGTGCCTTAAGCACGTTTCGTGACCACTTTGACAACCGATTATTGAACATAATTTTAAGTCCCGTATTGATCTACTCATCGTGTACTGATGGAAAATGGGTTTTGTTGCTCCAGTAAATAAAATCTGCAAACAGGGGGGTTGCTCAGAGTTATTTTGGTTTAATCTGGGAGCCTACTGGCTCAAGTTTTTTAACCAAAAACAATACAAAATGCTCAGAAACTGAATTACATTTAATTACAATTAAATTATACTTGAGATATGAATATTTTTCATAATTTATCTCCATGAATCATCAGATGTATGTAACTATCGAGTGAAATAAGATGATATATCAGAAACCTTGACCTACGATCCTGTGCAGATGGTCATCACTGTTTAAAAATGTGCAAAACAAAAGAAAAACATCTTTCTTAAATAATATTAATCTATAACTTTCTCATAAGCCTCACATTTTTCAGGTTTCTTAAATTGAGCACTGATTTTACAAACCGTTGTTCTATAATAGACCTAAATGCTTGTTTTTGTTTTGTTTTTTTACTTTTGGGGTTTTGGTTGTTTTAACTATTTTTATTTTTAATTTTTTGGACAAAATGGAACCTTCTGCCATTGGACCTTTTGCACCAACAACGCCACCTCATCTGTTATTTTTTTTATAAAGGTCGACTGCTCTAAATGGGAATCAGAACCACTGAAACACTGAAATCATAAATCCTATACAATGTCATACAATTAAACTGAATTATACAGTAGATTTGAGCATTGTTTATGTTATTGGTGTCTTTAACTCCAAGAAATAAGGTGGTCTGGAATCGTCAAACACATGGATATCAAATGGAAGTAAGAAGAGATGAAATGGCAATACTTTGTCGCACATTTGGAATATAAATTAGTAAATAGACCAATTAATCCAGATGCTTCATGTTTGCAAATGTATTTACAGCTCTAATTGAATTTCTAGTAATAATTATGAATAAACCTTTTATGTTTAAGCTGCTTTGTAACCTTTTTTTCTGTACAATAAATATGTATAACATAAGAGTTTCAAATGTCTTTTTCAACTGTCTGATGTACCTTGATAAAGTTTATTCTGGTGTGTGATCTGCAGAACCGCGGGCGCTTGGCAGAGAAACGCACCATCCCTCTTCCGCCCAACCGGGTGCCCAAAAAGGAACTGGCCTCGATTTTCAGCAGTGACGACAGCGAAGGCAGCGAGCGGGCCAGCGGGGATCATGCCCACATCAAGCAGGAGGAGGATCTGCATTACAGTATCATGAATAAAAGGTAAGGCACCTCTAAATTGTAAGGCCATGACCTTCTGTCAGCAGGTTATTTTTCTTCTCATGTAAAATGGCAGCAGTGTTTCTGAAAAGCCTGAGGTTTGCTTTGTTTTTTTTGCAATCTTTGTTTTTTTTTTTTATTTTATAAAATTAATATGAAGAAAATGAGGTGTCACTTATCTAAAATAATTGCTTCTCATCAGATTTTGCCTGTAAGCGTAAATATTGTGTCTCAAAGAGGGATGCCCCGTCAGGACAAGAAAATATGCATGTGCTGAAACTGAGCCACAGTCTAATACTACAATCCATCAGTATTGCATGATCTGTATTTTTATTGTAATTCATTCAACACCCAGGTTACCGACATTGCAATGGAGACTTTCTCCAGGACACCGTTGACATGTTGTTTTGACAACAGATAAAGTTAAAGCTAAAATTTTCAAGCAACTCACGTTATTGTCCGATGGGCCTTGCTGAAGTGGTTAGCTTAAGTCAGCTTGTTTCCTTTCTGTTTTGATATGACTCACTGATAATTTGTCTTGTAACATATTTTTGGTGCACTTCTCGTTGGTGATGCGTGGACAAAACCTACAGAAAACTGGTCTCCTGCTTCACAGACCAAACACTTTGCTTTGAACATGGAAAAATGTTTCACTAGTGTTGAAAGTAGCCGCAGCCAATACAGCCAATACATTTTCACCGTCATTGTAAACGGTGAAAAAGTCTTAGATTGTTCAGAAAAACAACAATAGATGCCTTTTGATACAGTGTTGCAAGGCGAGCGCACAAAAGTAAGCTGACATTTTTAAAAACTGGCTACTCACAACGTGGCTTCCTGGGGATCTGAGTGACCTAATCACAGGCAGTTGACCAACAACAGGACTGGGTCTGCCCAAAGGACCTTTCAGCAGAGCCTTGATCAGGACTGTGAGTTCAGGTACGAGCTGCACATCTTTAATCATATGCGTTTAGTGTTTTGATCAGCAGTCATTTCAGGGGCCTTTTAAGATGTGAAAAAGCTCAGCTTTAGCCACATCTTAAGAACACATGCTAGATTTTGGCTTGGAGCAGCTAATGAAGGCTGATCTCTTCTTTGTGTAATGCTGCTACTTTTCAGTCTCGTATCTTTCTTGGCTCGATATTGGAAGGCCGAGCCTGTGCTGTCTGCTTTATCTTATGCTGTGCGTTGATCGAGAGCAGCTTGATTGGAGGGTGTTGATTACAGTGAAGTTATTAGTCTTGTTTGCTGTTATTGTGTTGTACTCTTATCTATTTTACATGCTTTAAAAACTGTTAATTTTGGACTGATCATAATAGTAAATTGTTCAGCTCTCCCCGCTGCATCTCTACAGCACAATGAGTATGTTTCTTTTTGAAAAGAGAAAACCCCTCATCCATCAAAGACCTGTTTGAAAATGAAGAATATACATTCAAACTCACCCAGTCAGCCAAAAAGTCCGGGATTATACTTAAACTTAAATATACTTACATTTCACGATATTTCCGGTTAAATCATGTGGATTTTCTGCTCACTTTGCGTCTGCATAAGCTATTTTTGTATGAGATCTAATTGGCAGATATAATGCTGAATCCGTTCGTTGATAAACTCAGAAAGTCCCCGGCTGCATCACAAACATCTTGTGCAACCTCATTACAACGGGGGATGTTTTTTCCTGTCTTGGGGCTTGTGTGTGACGCGGCGGACAGCACAGCAACTGTGAAGCTTTAAATGGCTCCACTAACCTCGTTTAAGAGGGCCTCCCCTCCCCCTGACACTTGTGCCGCTGGCGTGTCAAGATGATAATGAATTTAAAGAACACTTATGACTAATATATCAGGTTTTTACCCTTTTGAGAGGCGGCGGACACGCTGGAGCCGAAGCTCCGGTCTGTCGTTGGCATCTGTCTGGCCCAGGCTTTATTCCTCTGACGTGGGTCTGGACAAACAGGATAATGGGATGTCCAATCATGAAAATGTGATTTCCATTGACCGCAGCTTCGTAAGTGAGTCGTAGAAGGGTCTTAACAAATTGGATTTGGTCAATGGATGTGAAAAATACAGGGCCTCTGTGTACATGTGTCAGTGTATCTGTGCTGTCTCTTCCTCACATCATCGGGGCGGAGGGGAGTTCTGTCACACCCACTCAGCTGTAACAGCATGTCTACTGTAACTGTACTCTAATACATACATCAGATGTGTCTTGGCAGGTCTCCCTAATTTCCTGTTCCTAACTGTGCAACTTCTATTTTTGCGCCGCTTCGGAGCTCTCACTCCACCCCAGTTTTTACTAAACTTAAAGTGAGAGATAAATTGCAGTGATGTCTTTTTCTGTAAAGTTAAAGAGTAGTCTGGTTAATTAACAGAAAAAGAATTGTTTGTATCAGTCAGAAATCTGTTCAGGAAAGTTCAGTGTTCGTCGATCATTTGACAGATTATTTATGGCTTTTGCTGACTTTTTTGAGAACTGCTTTACTTGTCCTTCAATAAATTTGTGTTTGATTGTATTCAGCGATAGAATCCACCAGACGAGTCAAGACATTCAGGTCTTTGCTACATTGATCATAGCTTTTGAACTTTCCTACATTTTGTCAAATTGCAGCCACAAACTTCAGTATGCAATGCCACAAACCACGAGTGGGACACAGTAAACATGTGGCAGAAGGTGCTCTGGTCAGATGAAACCAACATCAAGCTTTACTAACTTACATGGTATTTGTGGAGAAAAACTAACACTGTGTGTCACTTTGAACCCATCCTTGCAAAGAAATATGGTGGCGGAAGCATCATGCAGTGGCGGAGGCTTTTCTTCTGCACAGATTAATGTGATTCTTCACCAGGAACAAGGGATAAGGTCCTAGTTTATTTTAAGATAAATGGAGCTAAATTATGCTCACTTCTGAGAGCATTGTATCTGAGGAGAACCTAGTCCTTGCTTTGGTTTCTGTGCTACAGCCTGTGTTTTGTATTATTTTCATCATGTTATCACGGAGGAATATCAATTTTGAGATCTATTTCAGGAAGTCCTGGTCTAAAATGGCTGTAGTCATAACGTACATTGACCTTTTGGGTCAAAACATAGAAATAAGGAACCATCTTTGGTTATTGTAAAGGGATAGAGAACAGTTTTTAGTTTGTTTCAGTCTGGGTAATTATCTTAACCTGACTCTCGCCAGATGTATGTGGCTCCGCCTAGCTTCACTCACATACATCTCGGACCTCTCCCATAGGGAGTGATTTCTCCAACTAATTTTATGGTCTGGCCAATCAGGACGCAGGGCGGGAGTTTCATGGATGTGACGTAGTGGAGAAGCAACGTGAGATTCCAACAACAATGGCGGCTCGAATCTAGGAAGCAAGCATTAGCATCGATGCTGCTATTTCTTCCGTGTTGTCCAATCTACCTAATATTGTTTCATTAAAAGAACATCAGAGAACGGCTCTGAAGGCTTTTGTTGGTGGAAACCATGTTTTCCCCCTTCTCCCGACCGGATTTGGCAAGTTTTGTTTTCCTTGAAAACAAAACTAACCCCGGAGCGGTTAGCGGTTAGCGCGAACTATATTAGGAGGCCTTTAGTCCTCAACGCGGTCGGCCCGGGATCGACTCCGACCCGCGGCGCTTTGCCGCCTGTCTCCCCCCCCCCCTTCCTGTCAGCTCACTGTCAATAAAACGCATGCCACTAGAGCCGCAAACACATAAAAAAAAAAAAAGTTTTGTTTTTTCCTGAGTCGCTCTCACAGCGTCACGGGTTAGCTTCGGTGTGAGTGGTTGAAATAGCACGTCGATAAAGATGACAGACAAGTGGCTTATCCAATCATATGCAAGGATTTTTGATAAGGCCCAGCCTTCTGTAAAGGCAATTGCTATGGATCAGTCCCAGATGTATGTGAGTGAAGGTAGGCGGAGCAACATACATCTGGTGAGAGTCAGGTTATAATATCTGGCAGCCACCGATGATGCCGACCCATCAGGCTGCACCCTCCTGAAATTACATCAAAACTCCCAAACATCCTGGTGTTTCTATTTATCACACCGTCATCCTTTTTTATAACTCAAAAGTGAGTGAAAGAACCCACATGTTGAATCTACGTCACCAGGGGTTTAAAGGTTGTTCTTCCTACTTCAGTGAAAAGGTTTATATGGATAGAGTTAACTTAATGATAATAGAAATTTATTATATATGTCTACTAAATTATTTTTTTGACTTTCCGAAAACCCAGTCATTTCAGATCTTTTCATTGAGAAGCATTGAGTCCTACTGCTAAGAGAAAAGAAAAAAAAAATCATAGAAATAAATGCATTCTCTATCTGATGGGTTTGACATTTTGTCCTCCAGATTTATTGAAAAACTGTGTCATTACCTTATGCCAGCCAGGGGTCGTGCACAGTGTGATATTACTGGAAATGTAACCCCGCCCCCCACCCCCGTCCCCGGGCTAATTAGAGAGCTCAGAGTTTTTACGGCTTTCTAGCTGCGCTTTCCACTTAGAAAAAACTTGTTGGCCTTGCTTGCATGCATTTACCATGGAAACACAGTCAACATCTTAGCTGCTTATCGGGTGTTGGCAAGCGGCAAAACATTCATTATTCCCACACATAAATGTGCTGCATTTTAAGATATATTTATTTAAAAAATGTTTGCAGCAACTCTGGAGCTTGAAGTGAAGAAAACAGAGGTTAGGATCCAATATGTTCTCTTAACATTATGCTAAAATCAGGGAAAAATAAGAGTTTAGTGGAAGCGTGAAGGAAATGTTGGTGAAATGTTCCTTAAAACATGAGCATCTGTCAATATTAGCGAAGATATTATTAAAATAGGCACATGTAACTCCAGAAATCAGGAATCAATCAGAATCAAGTCCTGTACTCTGAGGGACTTCAGTGCAACATGTATAACCCCCCCCCCCCCCCCCCCCCCACCCCCCGGCTGCTTTATCGACCTCATGTCAGCCTGTACAGCTGAGGAACAACTGGGAGAAGTGAAGCTAGGCTACTCTTACTTATTTATGTATCTATTCCTGTATTTATTCATTACCTTGTCAGCTCGCAGTGTGGGTTTCCTTTTGATTCAGTGGTGAGGAGCGTGTCAGTTGTGTACGCATTCACTAACGGGAACCAGCCCAACTATCCTGTCCTCCAGGAAGACGTCGCGGAGCTGGTGGATGTTAGAGACCTTGTTCTCCTCCACCTTCTTTTTGAGGAGACCCACAGATGCTCAACGGAGTTTATCTGGAGACACGATTGGCCCGTCTAGCACCTTTACCATCAGTTTCTTTAACAAGGCAGTGGTCGCCTTGGAGGCGTGTTTGGGGCCGTCATCATGTTGGACTACTGCCCTGTGGCCTAGTTACTTAAGATCCATCATGATCTGTCACAGTATATGCTGACATTCATGGTTCCTTCTACGAACTGTAGCGCATCACAGCTGGCAGCACTCACACAGGCCAACCCATGCATGTTATTGCCCTTAGGTGCGGTTTCTACTTTGTATTGACCATTGATGTGCTGGCAACCTAACCACGATGTGCTCTGCCCCTTGTGGAGAAAATAAAGCCTTAGAAGAGGGATTAATTGATGGATAAATAAATCGAGCTATAATATACTGGCACCGATTTCAAAGGTATTAGGACGACAGATCAAATCATCCTGTCTTACTGTGATCTGTGATGTTGGACACCAGTTAAATCCATGTCAGATTTTTGAGTACTGCCATGTGTTTGTCCCCTCTGTCCCTGGGGTCGACGCTTCTGCTCTGTGTGCACTGATGAAGGGGCAGTATTGACCAGTTTAGGGATGAGCCGAGGATGAGATGATTGTCTCCGGCGTGCGCCTGGTTGATAAGGAGGCGGCTCATGTCCTTCTTAGCTATCAGGTCCAATAGCCTCTAAATAACCCCGTCTATCCGCTCCGAGGCCCCCGTCCTTCCCAGTTTACCGCGGCCTCAGAAGCTCCTTAGGGAGCGCTGACTCAGGTGACTGGGTTTTAAACCGCATCCCCAGCCCCCTCTCCATCTTCCATGAGGCTAGTATGACCTTGTCCCCAACCACAGAAATGGAGGAGGGAGGGCAGAGGTGGGTGGGGATAGGGCTAAGCCCTCATTAGCCCAAGCTGAGGCGGGACAGCTCAAGAGAAGTGCACTAATTACCTAACTAACAATGTCCTTGGCGTTCAAGGCTTAAAGGAGCCTCTTCGCCACGGGATAATAACCCCGTCACCTCTCTGAGAAGTTCAGGATGGCATTATCATGATCACTTTAAATGATGGACAGAGGGTGGTGTTATTAAGCAGCTATCTGACTGATTGATTTGGCTGCAGTTTCCTAGACTGCTGCATGGTAGTGTTTGTGCAGAATGTATGTTTTTTTTTGCAAGAGTCCCAGGGCGATACATTGTTATAGGACTTAACGAACCTTCTTTGTATCTCATTTTCTGTTTTGAAGAAAATCATGGGGCTTTTAGGCACAGATAGCTACCAATTTTAGCAAGATACACCCTAAAACTCAAGTCTGTAATTAGCCCAAAAAGTCTGAAGTCAAAGTCCAATCAAGCGTCTCCTTGCCTAGCAACCTACAGGGGCTGTTTTGTCTGGGGCCGTTTTCTGAGTCACTGGCTCTCTGTGACTGAGAGGTGACTGGTGAGGCCAGCGTGACGCCCTCAGCACTATCCTTCAGCTTTGCTGTTAGTGTGTGGAAAACAGCTTGGCGACCAAAAGCCTGACATTACAGCAGGAGCCTGTAATCACGGGACTGTAAAAAAACCCAAATCCAGCAGCCGCAAACAGTGTGGCCTCGTCACGGTGGTGGCAGCTAAGAAGCATTCACCGCTTCTTCCCCATTAAACTCTGCTTACCGTGTCATACCAGACCCCCTTGAAATGTTATTGTGCTTTTAGTGAGGAGATCATTCAAACATTTAAAGGACATTTTTGTTTCTGAAAAAAAAAAAAACTATGTGGGAATATAGAAGAATTTCAGAACATGCTCTGGACCCCATGCTTTGCAAAGAGCATTTATACCCCTTGAACTTTTTTGAATTTTATCATGTTACAACCATTTAAATGTTTGATCAGGATAATAGATTAATGTACAGTGGTGCATAGTTGTAAAGTGGAAAATAAATGATACTTTTTTTTGAACAATTTTTTTTTTGTGAATGAAAATGTTATGTGTTGCTTGCATTTGTATTCAGGCCCCAGGAGCGAAAACGTTGTAGAACCACCTTTCACAGGAATTTTACCACCATCTACCAGCTTTGCACATCTTAACATCGATTTATTTCCAAATCGTCCTTAACAAAAAAACTTCTGTCAGATTGCATGGAGAGCCTTAGAGATCCTCAGAGCTGTACAATGCATCAAATCACAGTCGGCATTGCAATACCAGTGAGCACAAAATCATTAACCTACAGCGATCGCAAACAATTGCTTAGATGCAATATTTGGTATGATATTATGTTTAAAATGTCATGTGTTGATGCTCTGGACATTGATAACATATTTGCCCTGTTGGATTGACTCCAACTGCCACTAATGCCCAGACTTGATTTATGTCTTTAGTGGCCAAAACTCATGCAGAGCAGTGGGGTAAACAGAGACCATTTTCAGGAAATAGTGGGTAGTCAATATTATTGTCACTGCAAGTTTAAGCAATTGCATAAAATTTTAATACTTTGCTGAAGTCATGCAAGACTGGTTAGCATCGATTTTCAGTCTAGCCACATATTGTCATCTGAATTAAGGTCTGGACTTTGACTGGGCCATTTTGATCCATACACCCTGATCTAAACCATTCTATCAAAACTCCAGCTGCATGTTCAGCCATTCACCTGCTGCAAGCTGAACCTCCACCCAAGTTTTAAAACTTGTGCAGAATCTAACAGGTTTTCCTCCAGGATTGTCCTGTATTTACCTCCATCCATCATCCAATCAACTCCGACCAGCTTCCCTGCCCTTGCTGAGGAAAACATGATTCTGTCAACGTCATGTTTCACCTAATAGTTGTCCTGCTGACAGATTCACCCACCTGAAACGGTGGATCTCTGCAGCTTCTCCACAGTTAACATGTGGCCCGTGGCTGCTTGGGTTTGCAGTTTAGAGACACTCTTTCCATTTTTTTGGCAATTGGATTGAACAGTGTTTCTGTGATCTTGAATATTGTTTTATAAGCTAACCTTGCATTAAAAACGTATCCATAGCTTTATCCCTGACCAGTCTGCTGTGTTTATTGGTCTCTTTATGATGCTGTCTGCTCACTGATATTCTCTAACAAACCTCGGAGGTCTACGCAGAAAAGCTTCAATTATACTGAGATATAAAATGACACACAGATGGAGTCTACTTGTTAGGTGACTTCTGAAGGTTGTACTGGGTTTTATTTAGGGGTATCAGTGCAAAGGAGGGTGAATACAGAGACATTACTCCAGAATTTAATTTAGAACCATGCATTATGGTCTATCACATAAAATCACAATAAAATTAGTTGAAGTTTGTTGTTGCAACCTGAAAAATGTTGGGAATGAACTGTTGTGCAAGCCACTGCAGCAGTGATATTTAGACGACAAAGCGTGGTTTATTCAGCTCTGAAGCTCTTCCATGCACATCGTTTGCCACAACACTAACTACTCGTATCCCAGCGCTGCCATACGCCCCTCAAATGCTAAGCACCTATTTCCCCATGATTATTCCATTTTAATGCAATCAGGATGGTAATCAGATTGCAGATGAAACGCCCCCATGGCACAGTTGCATGAGGAGGAGTTTAGAAAAAATGACACAGCTCCAATCAAATGTTGGTCTGATCTTCAAACCCTCTCTCCTACTCTGGGTCCTGAAGGACACAGCAGGCTCCTTGTGGACGCTTTTGCTTATGAAGGACCTCGTGTGAAAGTTGTGTGAAAGTAAAAACCTTAAACTGAGATTGTGTAGCTCTGCCATCAGTGTTTTCACGACTAAATCACTGCTAGTTTCCAAATATAACATTAGGAGCTGTAGGTTCAACTCTGTAATTTGACGAAATATGCAGATATTCAAGACATGTCAGAGTATTTAGTTGCCATATTTCTGTGAAGCTGCCATCAGTAACAGAGGTTTAAAAAGAGCCATATTAAGGTTTTAAGCTTTTAAACTACTTATGAGTTGTGAATATGTTCATTAATACATCTTAGTGCGTAAGATGAGCAGGGATGAGACCTGAAAGTGCTGGACGCGGTAGTCTGTCAGAGTGTATTACAGACCTCAGAGCTAGGAGGCAGCTGACAGGACAGCCACCAGTAGCGGCTGAGTGTGTGTGAAGGAGCGTGTTTAATACAGCACGGGTCCATCTGAGCGAAGGATCTGCGTGGCGTGTGCTGCTCACATGTAAATGAACCTGTTTCTTCGTGACTTTGCTAAGCAGTTTGGGCTGTAAGGTTGAGTTAAGTCTGGGGCTGCCTTCTCGGTGTGCTGTCACTTCCTCTGTGTGTTTGTTTCAGTCGGGACGGTGATCTCTCTGCAATTATCTCCAACCTGCACCACACCAGACAGCACGGTATGCCCGAAGAGCAGTCAGCCTCTGACCACAGCACCAGTACTCGACACACAGGTAGGAAACCCACAATCTTCCATCATCCTCCTTTTTTTTTTTCTTCTGTATTCCTTGCTCTTACTTCACGTTACGCCTGATGATCTATGCCACTTTTTGTAACTCCTGTTGCACACGTACGTGCTCTGCAACCTGTAATTAACGCTAATTTGTTTAGGCGAGAACTGAAAATAAGCTTATTAGTCCTTCCTAAAGGTCGCTCTTAAGTTGATCGCCTAATGTTCTTCCCCGATTCTCTGCCGCACCCCAGGATTTCATGTTAAACCCCCTGTTTTAAATTACCTCAGAATAAATAGCTTTGTTTGTTTTTAATCTGGTTTCATGTGAGCCCAGGAACCATGGTGTGCATGTGTTAGGCTAAGAGCTTTTCTTGCAGCTTACACAAAAGACAGAGTGCATTTAATTACAGCGATCTGTCAAGTAACCTGTTTGGGGGTATTCTACTCTTATCAGTATGTCTGTTCTGCAATCAAAGCTCTCTGTGCTGGATGTTGCTGTCACATTTTGTCTAGTGTTATAAAGCCTAATGATAAGGATTATGTTTTGCGTTTCTCCCTGTTTGGTCTCTAACAAATATGAATAATTGCTGCAATGTTACACCTGTAAATCTCACCATTGATCCAAGTTAACATTTTGATTGTATCACAATAATTTAAATTCAATACTCCAAATGTTTTTACAACATATTCAAGTGTATATGTGTGTGTGAATATATATAAAACCTGCTAAATTTATTTGAGTTTCAGACAATGGGGAAAATCTTTCCAAATCAACCTGGCCCTATGTGCAAAAAGTAATTGTCCCCTTTATTAAATCAGCAATTTATGACAAACAACTTTTTTCAATTCAATTTTATTTATATAGCGCCAATTCATGAAACATGTCATCTCAAGGCACTTTACAAAGTCAAATTCAATCAGATTATACAGATTGGTCAAAAAAATGTCCTATCTAAGGGAACCCAGTTAACTGCATCAAGCCTTGACAGCATTCACTCCTCCTAAAGAAGCATAGGGCTACAGGGAGAGTCGTCTGCATTGTCCATGGCTTTGCAGCAATCCCTCATACTGAGCAAGCATGAAGCGACAGTGGAAAGAAAAATTCCCCATTAACGGGAAGGAAAAACCTCCAGCAGAACCGGGCTCAGTATGAACGGTCATCTGCCTCGACTGACTGGGGGTTACAGAAGACAGAGCAGAGAAACAACAAGAGAGACAAACAAGCACAGAAGCAAACATTGATCCAGTAATCTGTTCTACATTAGATGGTAATAGCGGTGATCTGTCCTCCCTGGATGATGTCACACAACCATGTTTTTTAGGAAAACGGGGCTCATTTCAGTAGCCATCGCCTGGCCTGATCACTGCCAGGCCTGTAGAATCAAGAAAACACTTAACTAGAACCTGTCTGACAGCATGAAGTAGGCAAACACATAGAAAACAAGATATCACTCCCGATTCTAAATGAAATTACACTATATATATATATATATATATATATATATATATATATATATATATATATATATATATATATATATATATATATATATATAGATATAGATTATTCTGGTAGCTTTACCCTCCTATATTGATCCCACTAGCTAGAGGCACAGCTAGTGGCATAATCACCCCAGACCCAACACCTCCATACCCTCTCCCTGTGTGCTCAGCTCCCCTGTCTGCTGGATTAATTGACCATACGGTGCCTGTGATTTCAGGTAGGGTGGTAAGAAGGAGGAGACTATCAGACTGTGTAACCACCAGCTTAGGCAGAGTCTTAGACCCTAGTTTGGGACAGATCTCTCCCCACCCCCCTAAAAAAATCTGTCTTAATCAGCTAATGGAAAAGTACAAACCCTGAAATACTTTTTTTTTTCTCTCTAATGAGGGAGGACAAAAGTAGATTGAGGTGGACGTGGGGAGATGATGGGGGCGGCGTATGCTCTACGCCACCCTAAAATCTGCCTGTTTGAGCATTAAACAGAGATTTAACAGGCTGCCTAAGCAGCTCGCTTTGTGTCTGTAAACAGGTCCAATCCGATCAGCCACTGGCTCTAATTCTGTCTGACAGTGAAATTAGACACAAATTTTCAGACACACAACTAATGCATAGCTATAAAGAGGCGTGCCTACACAGTCAACACAGGCTCAACATTGCATCCAAACCCATAGGTGGGTGAAACATGTACGAAGTACAAGAGATGGGTGAGGTATTAAAACCAGCTTCCTGCTATCATAACATGAGCCCTGAGTCGACTGCCCTGTTTGGCCTGTCTACCTGAAGTGTTTTCCAATGAACTGAGCATGGATAGGTTAAGAGTCTGAAACAGGGAGAAAGAATACTGATGGAAGACACATTTGGAAATCAAGAGAAAAATGAAAGCTGATGAGTGAGGTGGAGGTATAGGAGGAGGGCGGGCTGGAACTATGGCGGAGGAACGTTCAGTGTGTTTGTGTGTGTATGTCAGGGGTCAGGAGCAAAGGGAAGCAGGCTTGCCGGGTTGTCTCTGTGCTGGAGTGGGCCATTAATTAAATCTGAGGGACAGACAGGAGGGCTGCCTCCCTCCTCCTCTTCCGCGCTCCATCCTTTGCTCTCTCCCTCCACAGCCACTGGCTTTTCAGACAGAAGTGAGAAAGAGGTGGAGGGAGCAGGGCGCCGACGCTGAGAGTCTGGCTGCCTGTGGAGTCTGTAAACTGTGGCTCTGCGGTCAGACCGGAGACTCAAAGAGGCAGATAAGGTGTTTTCGGGCCGCCGCTCACTCCCTCTCCCTCTCTCTGCACGCTCAGGCTCCCAGAGGCAGTTACAGCCTGTCGGCGTATGTGTGTGTGTGTGTGTGTGTGGGGGGGGGGGGGGGGGGTGGGGGGGGGTTGGAGCTGGTAACAGCGGCGGTTTGGGGCACATTTTTGTGTGTGTTGGTGCATGTGCACCTTGCCCTAAGTGGTTTTTAGATGTTTGCTTGCGTGTGCCTCTGCAGCTCGTCATGTTCATCATAGACTTCTTCAATTGGAATTGAAGAAGTCCCCCCAGCTAGTTATTGTTTGCTGAGCATAGAAAGGAACTTTTGCATCAAAGCGAACACAAAAGGATCAGGGGTGATGTTTGACTTGGTGTCACCAAGGCACACGGGAAGCAGCGGTTATAAATATTTAAAAAGACTGAACTGCCTAACAGAGGTGCAAGTGAGCTGCTATATTAAAAAGCCTATTACTGGAAAAGGATGCAAAGGTTGTTACAAGTGATTCATATATATATATATGTATATAAATACAAAGTTGTGAAAATAACAGTACCGCAGATAAGTCACTGCATTTAAAAGACCTAAATAATATCTGCCCTATTATTAGTTTAAGATGCTTTTAAAACTTGTGCACAGTATGATGACCAGTGAATTATGAGTTGCTGGACAGGAGCATCTCTGTGCACATTGGGTATGCATGCAGCAGCCGTAAGCAAAGACGAAAGGTTAATGCTGGGAGGGTTTTTGAGAAAAAACTGACATATAAAGCAGTAAACGCAGGATTCTTCTTAATTTTTCTTACTGTTAACTGTTTCAAAAGCAAACCCGTCTAAATGATGATCTACAAGTTTTTAAAAGTAGTTAAAAAACAACTATACTTGTATAGGAAGCTTTACCTGCTCCTACAAAAACATGCAAATCCTGACGACGGAGATAATGCTCTCATTAATAGGGCTTCCTTCCTTTTCATGCCCGAACCCTTCTTCTTCACACATAGAAACAACTTAGTTAAATTCAAAGCAAAGAGATACAGGCTACAGTTTGGTGTCAATGCTGCAGTAAGATCCAAATATAGCATCTATAATGCTCTGAACACAGTTTTGTTGCACATTTGATGGCCGCACTGTGCAGATGAGATTAAACGGCTTACATTTTGAAATGTACCCATCAGATTTTTCTGACCAAAACAATTGTTGCTTTTCTTGAAATTCTAGCCTGCCGATTGCAATTTTGACCAATTCCATTCTTTTAACTGAGGACTGTAACACATAAAGAGAGAAAAAAAAGCAGTCTACAACATAAATAAATTGCCCCAGAGTCTGTGATTCACGGCGATAACGGGACATCAGCACCTGCCTTCCCTGCGCTACATCTTTCAATCGTGTCTTCAGCTGGAAAATCTGCAGCGTTCTGCATCCCCTCCTTACATCTGATAAGGCCAATATGTGGCAGTATTTAAAGGTGACATGTTGAATTTAATAGTTTACAGTCATTCCAAAATACACGCCAGGGAGAGTGCCATGATTCCTCCTCATCAGAATCAGACTGGCAAGAGTCTAAAATGTTAAATATATTAAATATATTAAAAATGTATTTATGTGCATACAAATAAGACCATTTACCCTATGAACATTTTAGACAGAATTAAAATGTTAAATTAAAATTAATAGAGCATAAGCAGGTTTATGGCAGAATAGCAGCAGAAACCAGTAAATATAATCATGCCACACATGTGGCCCAAAAAGCCGTTATAGCACATTGTTTAATAATTTTGACGATCATCTGGCTCCTCGAAATAAAGTTAAAAACTTTACAAAAGCAAGTTTTTGTTGCAAAGCATTTTATTCTGTTGTTCTGGTTGATGAAAGGCCGGACAACACTGTTCCTGCTGTTTTTACTATGGTTATGTTGTCTTATCCTCTAATAAGCCCACAGCAGGAGAGAGAGAAGCATTTGTATTCATTAACTCTGAAATCCAATAAAACACCTTAGACTGAAAGGACTTGACTTCAGGGCAACGTCAAAGAACATGAATCAGCAATCCTATTTTCTACAGCTATAGTCACACAGATCAGGGGAGCTACTAGGGTCTGCTTGATCTCTCAATTTTAGGACTAAGTAACTTCAACAAAAAAAAGTGAAATTAAAGTGTGTCACAGTCTAGACAAAGTAAAATAGGACTGAAATGATTCCTTGAATGATTTGAGTACCTTGATTCCAAAAATTCATCAAGGCAAATTACCTACCTCGAGGCTTTGTTAAATAGTGTTTAACTATTCAGTGCACTGTTACAGCCGGATGCATATCTGTGTTGCACAGCTCTCTCCCTTCTTTTTGACCCGCTTAATCCCTCATGGGGTCGTGGGGGTTGCTGGTGCCGATCTCCAGCTGTCAATGGGTGAGAGGCGGGGTACACCCTGGACAGGTCGCCAGTCTGTCGCAGGCCAACACAGAGACAAACAACCATTCACGCACACCTAAGGAGAATTTAGAGAAGCCAATTAACCTAACAGTCATGTTTTTGGACTGTGGGAGGAAGCTGGAGTACCCGGAGAGAACCCATGCATGCACAGGGAGAACATGCAAACTCCATGCAGAAAGACCCAGAGTTGGACTTGAACCCAGAACCTTCTTGCTGCAAGGCAACAGTGCTACCCACTGTGCAGCCCAGTACGTGTTCTGCTAAACTGAATTAACATTCTACTACACCTGAGCAGGAAACGGACAGGTGTTGGGAACAACAAAGCAGAGCGCCTTCACTAGAAAATGAAAATAGCTTTAAGAGCAGGTTCCCCAACAAACCCGCAGAGACATTTCAGACCTGTCCGTCCGGCAGTTCAGTTAGAGGAGAGTTTAGTTCTGGTCCTGTTCATTGGATTTGTTTGTAGCTTTTTATGAATTTGTGCAATAAAAAAACAAGAGCAAATGTTGGCACTTAAGTACAATACTAGGGTTTTATTTTATTAGGATAACATTTTGCTTTCTGGTGTTGAAAAAAATCTCTTTAAAAATCATGAATGCAATATGCAAATGACATTTTTTGGTTTGTGACCATTTTCACCACAAAGGCAACTAGCTCTGTATTGAGGTTAAGGCAGGCAGTATGAGTTGAGCTTTTGACACGTTGATGCTAGACATTTTTTTTAAGTAGCAGATGCTTCCTTTGCTACAAACGTTCAAGTGTCCACTAAAGACATGTCATGTTATTGCATTTTAAGCAATAAAATGTTGATAAAAACGGAACTGAATTATTTGTTTACTTCAAAATTAAAACTTGCATTTTCCTTTTTAGGTCTTTCTGTCACTCATGAAATAAGCTTAAGTAGTTTTAAATTAAATATCTGCAGAATATGCCCATTTTTTATCCGATCATTCAATTAGTCTTCCCAGTCACATTCCAGTCTTTTCCCTTTAGGAATAATTTTTTTATGCTTTTTTCACTGGATCTTGGACTTTTCTTTATTGTTTTCCCAGGAGATGCTAATAGCCGTTAGCCGCTTCCTTGTTTTAACCTCTGCTGCGCATGCGCAGTAAGTACTTTCCTTGATATTGTAAATAAACAAAAAAGGCTTTATTTACTAACAAATTGAGCAAAAACAAAGCATAAAATGTCGAAATAACAACTAATACGCCAGCAGGACGTGATAATCTTTGATAAAAGCTTTGTATGCAACCAGAGTGAGCTACTGACATATAAATAAAAGAAAGTTAAATAATGTGGCTATGCACCTTTAAAAGTGTTCCATCCATCCATCCCAGTTCATTCGTTAGTCGTGTTGTAGGTTATATATTTGAATCCTGACCGCCGAAGAAACGTCTGCCATAAACTGAAAGTTTTGTATTTGTGCTTTAAAAACGGACATAAACGGATTGAGAACCATATAAATTTGCGTTTGGGAAAGTATTGAATTTGGCCATGAAAATATTGCATTTTACTGTTTGATTTGCACATGTTGTGATGGTGCATCCTCCTCTCAGCATGATCAGAGGCGCCTCTAGCCCCCGCTCCATCGGCCAGCACCATCCATCCCTCCCCCGCTCTCTTCCCACTCCCTCTCTCAGCTGCATCGGCCCGTAAGCCAATCAATGGCAGGGCTTTCAGGGCCGGCGGAGGCCCCGGCGCACGGAGGGGGATCAATAAGTTATTAGCACCATTCTGTCAGCTGTAATGTGGAGATTGATCGGGGGGCAGTGGCTGGCGGCCCACCCCCCGTCCCCACCTGTCACACCCCCGCCCCTCTGCTCCTCAGCTTCACACAGTCCGCTCTCCTCCTCTCCCACCTCCCTGGACTGATAAAGATGACAGATTAACAGCGTAAGAGAGGAATTAAGGAGTCTGGCTGTCGGCACTGTCAACAAGCTCTATGGGATGGAGAGAAGGAAGGAGGGCAACTGACGTTTGAAGGAGAGGAGGAAATGAAAAACAAAAAAAAGGATTGGGAATTGCTCCTTTGCCCGTCGATTGGCGGTGTCAATTGAAAGTAGTTCTTGCCTTTTCCTCCTTTCCTGATCATGCTGTCTCTTACTGAGAGAAACAGCAAGGAAAGAGAACTTTAATTAGCTCACAGAAAGCGAAGTCAGAACATGCCTGAAAAAGTTACCATGTAGAGCATGCTTACAAGAATGATAATACTTTTGCACTTAATATTTTCCTATTTTGACAGTGAAAATTACAGGTTTGAAGCTAAAACAGAATTCCTTACTTTACAACCAGTAATTCTACAGTAAAACTTAGGAAATGGGAAAAGGTGCGGGGTTGGAAACTTAACTCTAAGCTGTGTCATTGGGGGTAAAATGGTTTGTGTAGTTGCCTGCAAAGCTCTTGGTTTGGCATTAAAAGGAAGCGCTGGCGCTCTAAGAAGCCCCATTTAATTGGCTTTAAAAGCTTTCCGCCCTCAAATCTCTGGCCCTCGGGCACTTGCTCAGGAGACGCGGCGTCTTGAGTGAGGTCGGCTCAAGAGACGACTAGACTTTGTGTGTTTGATCATGAGAGGCACTGGATGTGGATGTGAGTGTGTGTGTGTCTGTTTGGTAGAAGAGGTTTAACTAATGGGGACTTGCTAATACAATAGATGGAGACCATCAATGATTTTTTTCCTTCTCTGTTTGAGAATGGGCCGGTGAACATATTGTACATAATCTGGAAAAAACATGACGGATCATAAAAATAGATGACAGACAAAGAGTGATTGTCACATGCATTAAGGGTATGTATACATGCTTTTATCCATTAGAGCACCTTTTTTCTCCTCAATCTCTATTGGATGCTATAAGGACTGTATGTCCTTAAGACCTGAGATGAAACATCAAACAGTGGATCATTAGTGAACTTCGTTCTTTTCTCTGTTTCTTTCTGAATCATTCTCCCCGTTTTCCACACCAGGACTCCTTTAGGAGCAAAACAAAATCCAAAGATCCCCAGTCTTTCTTTTTGTGTCTTTATCTACTCAGACGTTTGGGTAATCAGTCTTTGTTGAGTTTTCTATGGGTGTTATTTCACTAAGTCAGCCTTTTATAGGTATTTTTTATACAGAAAGTAAACAGAATAGTACAATAGGAAGACTACAAATAAGTTGAGTTGTGAGGTAGAAGCAGCTGGAAATGTAACAAGTTGGTACCAACTCAGCAAAGATGTCAGGGATCGTCATTTTTCTAGATTGTCACATTGTTTCATGCCACCTGATTGGATAAAGCTGTGTTGCTGACCATGTATTGCTGCCTTTAACACAACTTATCTTAATTGCAGATCTTTATGTTTCAAAAGCATAATCCTTACATTTAAGTGAATAATGACTCAGCAACTTCTTTCTGTACTTTTGGGACTGTGTGTACCATACATATTTATTTAACCTAGACCTCTATGCATTTTCAGGACATGTTAAAATTTTCAGTGGCATGTCGGACATAACATAAAGAGGCAATAAATATCTTATGGTGATGCCAGTGCTAAAAAGTTTACGTAAATGCCACAAAAATGTAGCAGTGACTTCAATCAATGGCAGGGTATTGTTACTTAATCTCATGCTACACTATTCAATTCAATTAAATTTTATTTATATAGCGCCAATTCATGAAACATGTCATCTCGAGGCACTTTACAAAGTCATATCAATCAGATTATACACATTGGTCAAAAATTTCCTATATAAGGGAACCAGTTGATTGCTTCAAAGTCCCGACAAGCAGCATTCACTCCTGGAGAAGCATAGGGCTACAGGGAGAGTCGTCTGCATTGTCCATGGCTTTGCAGCAATCCCTCATACTGAGCAAGCATGAAGCGACAGTGGAAAGAAAAACCACCCATTAGCGGGAAGGAAAAACCTCCAGTAGAACCAGGCTCAGTATGAACGGTCATCTGCCTCGACCGACTGGGGGTTACAGAAGACAGAGCAGAGACACAACAAGAGAGACAAAAAGCACAGAAGCACACATTGATCCAGTAATCTGTTCTACATTAGATGGTAATAGCCGGTGATCTGTCTTCCCTGGATGATGTCACAGTCAACAGAACGTCAGACCAGGTGTACCTACTATGAAGAAAAAAGAGAGAGAACAAAAAGTTGGATTGGATTCATCAGGATTTATGGATAAATATAGCTGACTGTCATCAGCATAACAGTGGAAATTAATCCCATGCTGTCTGATAATTTTGCCAATCGGAAGTATATTTATAGTAAAGAGAATTGGTCCAAGGACTGAACCCTGTGGTACTACACAAGTGACCCTAGAGCTTGAAGAAGATTTATTATTAACATGAACAAACTGGAATCTGTCCGTTAGATAAGATTTAAACCAGCCTAATGCTTTCCCCTTAATCTCTACAGTATGCTCAAGTCTTTGTAGGAGAATTTTGTGATCAACTGTGTCAAATATGCATACGCTCTGTCTGCACATATGAAGATTCACTCATTTTGGTATGATGATTTCATGAAATGGCTGACATGCCTTTGATGTTTCACTTATTTTCTTATAATTTTCAACTAATAACAAATTGAAAAATCCAAGATTTTCAGACTGTGTTTGAACTTTCTACTTACAATCACTACGTATCGAAAAAGAAAGAAACAAGACGCTGGCAACGTGGCTAACTGGATATGCCAACTAGATGAACAGTTTGAAAGCAGCTACTAACGACTTTAAAGGTGCATAGCCACGTTATTTGACTTTTTAGAATTTATACGTCAGTAACTCACTCTGGTTCCATACAAAGTTTCTTATGAAAGATTATCATGTCCTGCTGGCGTATTAGTTGTTATTTTGCCCTTTTACGCTTTGCTTTTGCCATCTCCCAGCGAAGTAATGGAAACAATGAAGAATATTTCAAAATCCAGTGAAAAACTGCAAAAAAATACATGATTCCAAGAGGGAAAACACTGGAATAGCCCTGGGAATACAGTATGAACAATGGTGTTCACTGAAGCGGACGCTAAAGCTGCCAATCACTCAGATGTGACTACAGAATTAATTGATGTGAGTAAATGTTCTCATTTATACTGTGATAAAAGTAATAGCAATGCGCTTCTTAGTCTCTACAGTCTTAAGTACAAACAACATTATGAATAGATCGATTGATTGATTGGTTCTTACTTTGCTTTGTTCCCGTTTCTGTTTCTGAACGAGAAATTAATTTCTTCTTGATGTTCTGATATGAGGCTCTTAGAGTTGCTGTAGATCGGTTTATTTAAATTAAATAAACGGCGAGGCATTTCAATGGGTCAGGCTCGGTCCGGCATTATTTTATTTTGTCTTATTGATTCATTTAACTGTGTGGGCTGCACAGTGGCACAGTGGGTAGCGCTGTTGCCTTGCAGCAAGAAGGTCCTGGGTTCAAGTACACCCCTGGGTCTTTCTGCATGGAGTTTGCATGTTCTCCCTGTGCATGCGTGGGTTCTCTCCGGGTACTCCGGCTTCCTCCCACAGTCCAAAAACATGACTGTTAGGTTAATTGGCTTCTCCAAATTGTCCTTAGGGTGTGAGTCTGTGTGTGAATGGTTGTTTGTCCTGTTTGTCTCTCTGTGTTGCCCTGCGACAGACTGGCGACCTGTCCAGGGTGTACCCCGCCTCCCGCCCAGTGAACGCTGGATATAGGCACCAGCAACCCCTGCGACCCCATGAGGGATAAAGCGGTTTGGAAAATGGATGGATGGATGGATGATTCATTTGTCGGCATATGATAGTTCTGATTGTTCTGCGGTACTGCCAGTAGTTGCCGCCACGTCTGTTTATATCTACTCATCTCGCCCTTTGTGGGGCTATATTTAGGCTCTTAAAGGACTATCAACACACTATCAGGATGGACACTTGGTGTATATAACCTTATTTTATCATGATCAAATGGTTTTTGGTCTTTTTTTGTAAGCATATAACGTGGCTATGTATCTTTAAGCTTCTTTAATTTTTTTTTTTTGGTAAAGTGAGATATTACATAAATTTATGTAGGTAGCTGTAATGATAATAACAGTAAAAGTTCTCAAAAAATGAGGCAGCCTTTCCTGCAGAGGTGATAGTAGTGCGAGGAAAAAACATATGAAGATTAAGAAATCAAAAATATTTGAAATATACCTTCAGTGTTTGTAATACAGGTGATGAGTTTTGTTACATTATTTAGTAGGGAATTTGATGCATGTACTATTCTTCTTTTTTTCGTGTTCGTTTTCTGCACCGATGCACTTTGAAGAACATTTGGAGAAAAAGCATTTTAAAATAAAGAGGCTTTAGATATTACATATAGGACCAGTCCCAGCCACTTTCTAAATTTGTGTAGGCTTAAAAAATCTAAGTGGTCCAGCAATATTACCAGAGGGAAAAGATGAGGTCCTTACATTTTTTAGGTTATCGTAAAGAATCTGAAAACCCCTTATACTATGAAATTGTCAAGGTCTGGCTATAGTTTTTGATTTAACTCTACAGGGATATACTTAGCCTTAGTTCAAGATAAAAAGTAAGTTATTTAAATGCACAAGCACAACTTTTCACAAATTAAAATGCAAACAAGTTTGTAAACTTTCATTTAAAATGAGAACTTCCAAGATGGCTGCTAAATTCACAGCTTTTCCTGCTTGAAGACAGACGAGTCTTTGACAGCGTCATGGACCATATATACCAAACTGTGCCGGCTTCAGCTTTGTGACTAAAATATGTTGTGTTTTTTTTTTTATAGCTCCTTTTTTATTATTATTTTTGCATGCTGTTTACACATGCTGTGCAAATGATGAAAAATTGCTTTGTAGAAAAGGAGAGAGTATGAGGAATCATTCTCCTCGAGGGTGGAAAAATCACCCCGCTCCTCCTCCCCTCCATCCCTAAAAATATGCATCGAGAGGTGAGAAAGAGAAGAAGCAGTTGCTGTCGTGGCTTGGCTGCATTTGTGCAGGAAGAAACAGAATAGTTGGAAAAAAAAAAAACGAGAGGTGCACAAGAAATAAAAGAAGATAGAGGGAGGAGTGACAAACGGCTCTTTCCTTCCTGCCGGCGCTGAGCGCAGTGTGCTCTGCATCCCCTACCTCCGCTGATTAGGCCTGTATTGATTTGAGGCGTGTTTGAAGGGGATGGAGGTGAGGAGGATGGGGGGAGAAGGAAGAGAGGGAGATGAGAGGGGAGGAGAGGAGGAGACGGCGGTGGGGGTTCTGTAATTGTACACTAGATGCTCCTCTTTGGTGGCAGGGGGGACAAGAGGAAGGAGGAGGCGAGTGTTAATGGGAGGAGAGACGATGAGCTCCTGATGGGAGCAGGGCTCAGACACATCTAGATGGGAGTAGAGGGACACTGAAGCAGATGGAGAAATTATCATTTATCAGGGGAGAGTAAGAGAGGCAGTGTGGAGTGACAAAAACTAAGAAATTCAGGATTTAGCCACAGCGTCATCGGACAGAAACTTCCAAGGAAGAGAATGCAGTGCGCATTAGTTAGGTCAGAGACTTTTGTTCCAACATCTGGAAAAGGAGGAGGAGAGGAGAGGATAGGCGATAAAAGTTCACTACATACTGATGGATAGAGACATTGGAGAAATCACGGGGAAACAGAGCCCTTCCACCCGCCTCAAACAGAGCAACACACATGTGAATTAGCTGGAGAGATGTGTCATCCTCACCGGTACAGGCTTCCTCCTCATCACTGACAGAACAGGCACATCTCCAGCTGCCCGTGGCTTGCTTTACCTCCTCCATTTCTCTTTCTCTCCAACCATCACTCTCTCCTTTGCATTTCCCCAGCAGCAGCCATGTGTGCAGGTACAAAACAGGACAAAATATCAACATCAAGAGCGCTCTTTTGTCTTTTTTTCTGACTGCTCTCTCTGTCTTACATTCACAGACGAACTTCTAGGCAAAAGGAGAAGCTTCTCTCCCAACAGCAGCAGCAAGTGTCCCTCAGACAGCAAGAAGTCACGCAGTGTTTCGCCAAAAGGTAAGATTTATATGTCACGAGACAAAAGTAAACGAGTTGTAATTCATTCAGTAGGGGGAAAATGTTTTACTTGAAGAACTATCAAGAAGGTGGGTTTACGTGTAACAGCAGTTTGGGGAGTGGCACAGAGCAAGTCTAATGTTTGATGTTCCTTCCTGTTGGAAAGGGAGGTAGTTTGAAATGGAAAGCAACATGCAGCAGCTACCCCATCTGAACTATGTCCTGAAATGCACCGATCACAGGTTTTGTGACAGGTTTCAAATCCCTGATTTTGTAAAGGTCTGACCTGCTCATAACAATTTAAGGTTATCACAATTTCCCTTAAAGAGCCACACGTTACAACTAAATGCTTATTTTTCTTATTGCTTTTGTTTTAAATAAAAATGGAACTCTTGAATACAAAGTAAAAGACGTAACCCTCTCGGCATCACTTAAAATCTACATATATCAAAAATTAAAGCTGTGTTGAGCTTGACATTTTAGAGAGAACGCTCCGATTTACTGCTAGGTGATATATTTCTACATCATTTATTGTAACTATTCTAGAGCCTTAAGAAGATTTCTGTCGTGATCAATCATTATAACGGGAGCAGAGGTGACGTCACACTGTGTTTGTGTGTGGGAGAGAGAGAGATAGGTAGAGAGAGAGAGAGAGAGCAGTCATTGTTCCACAGCTCTGCATAGGATTTCACTTCTTTGAAGCTGTTTAGCACTTTATATCTGTGAAAACTGCAGCTTTGCTCCAACAGATTAATCTTTCCTGCAATCTGCTGAAGTCTACAGTTGACTTTCTAACAGTTTCTTACACCTTTTGTTCCACTTCTGACCTTCACCTCATCGATACTGAAAACGGCTAACTGAGTCTTCATTCTGCAGTCGCAACTTCTGCGTCCGGGAGTGTTGTTTTCAGCATGAGTTGTTACAGCTTATGTAGAGTGCATTCAGTGAATGGGAAAAGAAAAGATCAGATATTTTGTTTCCGACCAGCCAATCACCGGCGGTCAAGCATAAAATCGTCTGATTCCACTCACCTTTTAATTTCTCAGTGCACCTCCACTCCCTCTAAAGCTTTCGTAACTTTTCCTTCTCGTGTGGATAGCACAGCTAGAGTTACAGATTAGTATTTTTGCTTCATTTTCAAGCGGCACAGCCTTTCCCTAATCGAACCGCGTTTTTGTGTCATGTTTTGTGCTGGTTTTAAATAGCACAACATTCGTGGCTGTTACAACCATCTCACCTTGGTTAAACCACAACCCCTCTGTAGTGCTGCAGTCCCGCCTCTGTTCTCTATTATTTATATCCCGCCAGCCCCCCACCCCTGTGTAGTGTGAAACTAGCCAGCCGGCGTGGGGCCATCAAGGCCACAGAGCCCTGTCCCCGTTGACTAGAGGAAGACCTCTCAGCTGATGCATTATACAGCAGGCGAAAGCAACAGCAGCTCGCCGCACACCCAGCCTTATCAAACATGCACTCCACCAACCTTCTCTAAAGGTTTTTGCGCAAGATTTCATCACCTGAAAGTAAGTGTGTAAGTATCGATTGACTTTGAGGCCCTGTTGGGTCCCCGTTCTGACCTCTGCCCCCTGGGTGACCTGTGACCAGCCGCAGTCCTGTCTGGAGCCTCTTTCTCTGTGCATAGAGGCACTCATTCCTGGCCATTTTAGTCCTACTCAGACACAAGGCTGCTTCTGAAAGATGCATAGGGTTAGTTATTGGTTGCGGGGGAGTCTGTTTGTTTAGCGTTGTGTGTGTCTGCGCACTCTGCCACAGCTTCCTTTTCTAAGGCAAATGGTGCGTGTGTGGTTTTATTTAGCATCTCATGGAGCGTATGGATCACTTTCTGGTTTTTAAATCAAACATTCCCCGTATTGAATTTGCATATGTCCCCCCCATTGGTGAATAATCATACAAAAAAGTGGAGATAGAGCAGGCTTAGTTTCTATGCGTGTGCAGCCTGCTGCATCCAGGCCTTTGAAAAAACGATGCTGGTGTTGTGTCTTAACCTTTAGCTCTGTCCACACCCAAAGCTTTATTCGACATCTGTTTATGAGTTAGATTTGCCCTTACATCTACATGCCCTGAGGTCTGGCGACTGACGCTATCTTTTAATGACTAATGCAGGTGAAGAAATTGACTATAAGAGAGTTTCAGAGAGAGAGAGAGAGAGTAGCGTGTGGATGGAGCCATGCCGCTGCGTAAATGATGTCTGTTTTCCTTTCAGCTGCAAAGTCGGCACCCACCGCTGTGTTTAGAGAGAAGGAAAACTTTAGACAGGCACAGACTAGTCGCACACACACATGCATGCAAACACACACACTTTAGGACCTTGGGTGGATTAGCAGGAGCTCGGCGGCGGAGACAGAGTTGCTTGCGTGTTTTGCTTCCTGCCCTCAGCACCTCCACCTCCGCTCCTCAGCGCCACTCCTGCTCGCCTGCCCGGGGCCAGACTCAGGTTTCAATAAGGAGGAGGGTGGTAAAAATAACCCCAGCTTTCTCTCTGCTTCTCCCTCCTCCGCCTCATCTTCTATCTCCTTCTTCTAACTCCTGAACCACCTTCCCTTGTATCCCCCACCACCTTCGCCTTAGATCACGTTACTATTGACAGAAAGGGGGAGGAGGGAGGTCAGAGAGTGAGCGAGAGAGAGAGATTAACCGTGAGGGCTGACAGCTCTGTGGATATCATAGACAAAATCATTTACACTGCACCACTTTGATGCATTCACATAGATTTTATTCTTATGGTTTATTTGTATTTCCCCCGTTTACAATTAAAATCCAGTGTTGCACCGTGGGTATGCAGACTTCACGGCTTTGTGTCAGAGAAATTAGGAGTTCATCACGTTGTCAGTCTCAGACTATTCTAAGTTTATCGCTCTGTGTATATAACTTCATGTCAGGCGAGAAAAATGTGTAGAAACTTCTGAAGGAGGCTTCAGTCCTAATATAAATGTCCAAAGTACAACGTGTTAGACCTGAAAACATTGTTTCCTGTTCCTTTTCTACTTTCTCCTTGATCCAGACCTTTGAAAGTAGCCCAGGTTTTACTGTGTCAATAAAATGCATCTTTACACGACCCCCCAATAAAATAACTACAGGTATTTAGATAATGGTATATTAATTAGTTCAAATCAGATCTATGTAATTCTATTTAGCGTATAGTTAGGCCCCTCCCACACATGTTGCTGCTAAAGGAAGACTGCAACACTTTTCCTTAACAAGAAATGTTTGAAAAGTTAAAAAACTGTCCAAAAAAAATCTACAAAGTTGGGTCCAAAAACTCGAGCATAGAGTTTTATAACGTATAATGTGGATGAACCCTGTTTTGGATGGGAGGTCTTATCTCAAAGAAATGAAATAACAAGTCAAAATTTAGCGGAAGCTTAGATTTCAATAAGTTGTTGGTTAATAAGCAGTGAAATAATTTCAATTGAAGAGCATTTTCTTAATAGTTTTAGATGAGTTATGAGTTAGTTACCATGATTGGGTGCATTTTAAATTGTCCTCAGATGTGTTTGATAACCCACAACAAATCAACAACGATCACTGGTGGTTATTCAAAGTCATTTACTTGTAATCGCCATTCATTGGCCATCAGAATCATGATCTGTGAGATGCTGCTCTGGCAACAAGCTAATTAGGGTGTTGTGTCCTGGTTCCTTCATCTTGCATGTGTTTTCTGATGACACGCACTGTCTCGCTCTCCTGTTTTCAGAGAACTCCCAGAGTCCCGTGGTGGAGGCAGGCGGCAGCCACGGCCACATGAGCCCCGTGGAGCATTACAGGCGCATGATGTCAGCACTCAGCGAGCAGGGATCCTTTGAGGAGCAGCAGCAACGCCTCTACCAGCTGGCGAGCAGTATGGGCCTGCCGGGCCACGGTCAGTCTTCACACTGGGTTTTTGTTTTGCTGTGGACTCTGTGGTCGTCGTCATCCTTACCAACATATCCAACACCCCAGATGCCGCCGTGCACGGTTCACTTTTTCGCTGTCATTTTCTAGAAACGGCTAAGTGTCCCTTTTAGTCTTGTTTTCTTTATGTTGGTGAAACCTGAAACTGGATTGAGCCTCTGTAAAAGTTTAGTCTTGAATGACTTTAAAAAAGCCTTCTTCCATTAGTTGTGCCAAATCCACTGAGGTGCAGTGCAGCTCTTTAACCCCAGTGTGCAGCGCTGCGTTCAGAGTCCTGCGGTGTGCTCTGCCACTCTGCTGCCTCGGTAAAACCCAGGCCTCGGAGACGGCTGACATTTCTATTTGCGGGACTTGCCCACCCAGCGTCAAAGTGTCACTCTGGGTGATTCCTGACCACCCTGACTCTCTGCTGTTAACAACACTCACAAGCCCTCACATGCACCAGTGCCAAGACTGGGCCGGGGAACTCTGATTGGCTGCCAGCTGATGACTCTTAAATCTCCCAACAACCAGGAAACTAACAGCATGTTACCTGTGTCTACAGACAGATTGGTTTAGGCATCAAATTGGTGGTTTGATTGGAAGAAAATTAAAAAAATGTTTGCTTGTTTGGATTTGCACTTTTCTCTCTAAACGTGTCAACGTTTTCCTTGAGTTTATCTAAAAACCCCGCCGTCAGATCTCGCTTTCTGCAACATTAATCCACTTGGTCAAATTGTTGTTGATCTACTTTAATTTTTATTTGATTAGTAATGATTTTTAATTACTGGCTGCAGATCTAGAGGGGAAGGCCTGTAAATGCTTTAATTGCCTTTTTCTCTGTGTCGTGGAGGATTTACAGGCAGAACGCGTCACATTATGAGGGTTTTATGGCTTGGTCTAATCGCTGGCTTCCTTTCCCAGAAGCTTGACAGTTTTTATCCAGTCTCTCTGGTGCTGCCCTTCATTCGCCTTCATATTCCAGAGCTACAGATAGTTTCTATACAAGCTTTTACAAACATTTATTCCGCTTTTTAAAAATCTGGATGCAGGGTCTTGCAAAAGTATTAACACCCCCTTAAACTTTTGAGATTTTGTCAGATTAAAACCACTGACTTTAATTTCATAGGGATGTTATGCGATACACCACCACAAAGTAGTGGAGAAATTTAAAAGAGAAATGAAAAGGATACAAAGTTTTTAAAATTGCTTAAAAGAAAGATACAAATGTTGTGGCAAGTATTTGTATTGAGTCTTTACTATGACACCCCCAAAGAAAATCCACTGCAATCTGTTCAGAAGTCACTTAATTAGTAAATCAAGTCCTCCTGAGGGCAACTTAATCTCTGTATTAATCCAGCTGTTCTGTGAAGAACTCACAGATTAGTAGGAGACCATTAGTGCAAGGTGGTTCTACTAAAGGGGTGGATTATTAATTCAAGCCAGGAGCTGTTTTCAGATTTCTATCTGTAAAAAAACGTTTGACAGCCTTCAACTGTTTTCCTTCCACTTTACGATTTGGCACGAGGTTGAGCTTGTCACCTAAAATGCTAATAAAACACGCTGAAATTTGTAGTTTTGATGGGACAAAATGTGGAATATTTCCACAAGGTCACCGTGTTTTCACAAGCTGGAAGATAAGTTCCTGGTTAATTTTTCTCGCCTCCCGTCTGATCCTGTAGCTGCCCTAGGCAGCGCACTGGGCAGCTTCCTCCAGATATCTGAGGACAGTTTATTACTTCATTTACAAGACACGTTATTAGACTACCTCTTCTCTAATTGCCAGGTGGAGCTTGATAAGAAACGGACACTGCTGGACACAGAAGACGGGACAGGGGGAGATGGATGTTTGTCTCTCAAGGGGCTCACACGAATTTCCCCAGCGAGACCCCCTTGACATTGACCTGGTCTCAAATAAGTCCCCCATGACCCCTTCCTCTCTACTTCCCTTGGGCCCCTCATGTCTCCTATACATCTCCCTCTCAAGCTTGCTCCTGCACCCCCTCCCCGCCTCCTCCTTTTCCTTACCGCCAACTCTCCCTTTAGCCTTGGTCCCCGCAGAGCATCCTTTCATGTGTTTGAAGTGTAGGGCACAGAAAATGAAAGTGTGCGTGCGCGCGAAAGAGGCGGGGGTGAAGAGGATCTCTGTGCGTGCATGTGTCTGGTTGTCTATGTGTGTAGGTGCAAGGTGTTGTTTGAGAAGCTCCCTTTGGACCTGATGGGCAAAAAAAAAAAAAAAAAAAAAGAGTAGGGGGGGGTGGCTGGGTTGTAGAAATGGCCAGGAGGGCTTTCCCTCCCTCTTCACATGATGAAAGAAGGATGAGGGAGAGGGAAAGTAAAATGAGAGGTGGGGGAAGAGATCCAGATGAAAGCGAGAGGAGGGGTAGGATGTTTTGTTTCCTGCGGTTCGGCCTGACTCAAAACACGGAGCACCTTTAGCATTATCCTAAAAAAGAAGAAGCCCGAGCATGTGATTGGTCAAAGGACAAAGACGTTTAGCGTTGCAGATTCTCCACGTCCTTACAGCTGCTCGGGCTTAGAGGACTGGCAGAATGCCCTCCTCGTGGAAAGATGCTTAATTTTCTGGTGCATGCAGTGTTTTAGCGGATGAATGTTGGCTTTTGTGGACCTGCCAATCCATGAAATTCATCAGCAGTCTCCAGCCAAGCTGCTGCGGAACGGCATTCGCCTTAATTCTCGTGCTGAAGAAAACCCAGCTTAACTGAGGGGATTTACGTACAACTTCAGGGATGATTGTGGCGAGAAAAATGGAATGGCACAAAAAGTGGGACTGTTTTCCAAAAAACTTAATGCAAAGGAAGAGGCCAGTGAGTGTTTGTGTGTTCTCAATTAGGACTTTAATTTGCAATAAGAGGGACACTCGTCCTGTGTTCCAGCATCTGCAACACGAGACAGGAGTTTTAGTAAGAAAATTAGGGATCTAAGTGCCTACTCTGTGGACACAAACACACAGTCTCACAGAAGGGCAGAGCCCCGGGTGACCCTGCTACTCTCTGTTCAAATAAGAGAAATAAAGGCAGAGAGGGCAAAAATATGGACTTTGTGTTTTCAGTGGTGTTTTACAAGGATCCTCAGGATAAATATAGATGGTAATAACAGGAGAAATTGGAGAATTGAACAGCTTTTACGGGTTTTAAATGTGTGGCTTTGACACAAATGATCACTGATATCACTTTTGCAAATCAGTTTTTTATGCAGGTGCAGTGGTGGTTCCTTTCTAATTAGTTCTTCAAGATCTCTCTCTTTTTTTTTTTTTTTTTTTTTTTTTTTAGAAATAATGCACAGTCCAATAGAAAGCACAATAGCTTCTGTCTCCTGTCTCATTACAACTTACATCTATGACACCTGTTACCACTCAGCACCGACAGCTAGGATGCTTTAGAATGATTACCATTTAATATTTAATTAAATTAAAAGAAAATAGCACAGAAATCAGTTAAACACATTTCTTTGTTGCTCAGTACTGTGTGTACTGAGAAATGATTAAAGATACATGTTTTCTACTTCACTTGTTGTTCCAAACTGGCTGTGAGTTTAGGACTTAAAGCTGCATGTTAATATTTTCAGCATCTAAAGCCCAACGTTTATGAGCAGTAGATGGGATGTGGTCCGGATGCTTTTGGGTGTGCAGCATTGATTCTTCTTAAATCAGTTGCTTGGCTGACGCTGTAAAGGTCCCATAATAAAAAAAAATTGCTAAAGCATCCCTTTAACAGAGCCAGCCATGCAAAATAATTGGTGAGATGGGATTGTGACCACAGAAAACTCAGAGGTCACCTGTTCCTCCCCGTCACAAGTGCACAAAAGCCTGGCAGTGTGGTTGTGTGTGTGCGCTCTGGGGCTTCACTTCCCTCTCATCCTTCTCTTATCTTTCTCAACCCACCTCTACCCCGGCACTCCCCCCCCCCCCACAAACATACACACACTCACACACACACCCACACACTCTCGTCTGCCGCCAGCCGAGTCCCCTGTGGCCCGGCGCAGCAAACAGATCGATACACCGGAGCTAGGCCGCATTAATATCTGTCGCTTCACCCCCCCGCCTCACCACCACGCCGGCGCCCACTCAGCTGCTTCAGTACACACACGCACACACAAAACACACGGTCGGGCACACACTAGCAGGCACCTAAATCACGCAGACACACAAAAACACACATCACACCCGTACCGGCGGCGGAAATGGCCCCTAGCTCCCGAGGGATCTGTCTAATTAAAAAAAGGGTGGTGGAGGGTCGGAGGGGTGTGTATGTGTGTGTATGTGTGTGTGGGTTTGGGAGGAGGGTGGGGGGGTGAGTGGATAGATTGAGGCAGAGAGCGAGAGGGAGGAGAGAAAGAGCCGGATGGATTTTTCTCTCATTAGAAGCCATGTCTCCTGGTGTGGCCTGGCCTGGCTGATAATGATGAGTCCTCTTCTCCTGCAAGGGAGAAAGGGAGGCCAAGGGAACGAAGAGGTGGAATGAGGCGAGCATTTGAGGGCAGGAGGTGGAGGTGGAGGGAGGGCGGAGACGGAAGGGGGGCTTGATGATGGCAGCGGCAGGGGTGGGCAGGGATAAAAAAACACTGCGCGCTTGTTCTGTGAAGCTGCGTTTCGGTCATTTGTTCAAAACAGAAGCTGAATTTTGTGGCCCGTTTCTGATCTCGGGGTTTTGTAGTTTTAATCTGCCGATACCAATTTTGAGCTAATGCCGATTTTAAAAACCGGAATATAAGGAGATACAAGTGCAGCAGATGAAATAGATTTTTCAGCCTTACTGCCGTGTGGGCCATCATTTATTTAGAATAGGACCAGAGGCGCTGTCACACTGTGTGTGTGCGGGGAAGCAGTGGTTGTAAAACACTATTCGCACATTTCTTTCTATTTTAAAACTATTTCAAATGTATACCATTAGCATTTTTTAATGGTGACTAACAGGGTTAGCGTCATTAGCATTTAAAACAGCAGTCTCTGTGTGCGTCACTCAGTGAATGTATGCTGCCAACATGTTCCGTCACTGAGGTTGACGGCTCAAAACCATAAAAAAGAGAAACTTTGCTGTGCTCTGTTGAGCCTTCCTGATATCTGATGAAAGTCTTGCTCTCTTTCGGTCTCTTGTAGCCTGAATGAAACCTCAACGCTGAAAATGGCTAACTTTGAGTCTTCTTTACTCAGTAACAACTTTCACACCAAAAAGTGTTGTATGATGTGTTCACTGACTGGAAAAATAAGGTCTTTTTAAGTTTAGGACTTGCCAGTTTCCAGTCAGAGCCGATCAAGCTGGAAATCAGCCAGTTCCAGTCACTAGATGATTTCCGTGCATCTCTACCAAAAATTATCACAGCCGTGTCTTCATAGGCTTTCTCATTTGCAGAGCAGCAGTATACACTGTATATTCTCATATGTACCTAAATTCTTTGTCCTGTAAATGTGAATTAAAGGAAGGACATTTAACATTACGTTGGATTGTAGAGTTTTTACAAATGTTCTTTTCGATAATCGCTGTGCAGTCATTGCCCTTCAATCTCTTACTAAACATAATGACAAGGCACAGCATAACAACGAGGAATTGGTTAGCTGTTGCTCATATACTTGAAATATTCCACATTTAAGTCTGGACAGTCGCAGCATAAACACGAGCAGCCTGTGAATCCATCCTGATTTGTGTCTCGTCGACCGTATTTACTGATCTCTGTGCTTGCCCTGTCTCCACAGACATACTGCGGGCTCGTCAGGAGGCGCTGGCTGCAGCGGTCAGGAATCCTGCAGCCTTGGAGGCCCACCTGCCCTCAGCGGGCAGCTCTTCGTCATCCAGCCAGAGACGTAAGCAGGGTCTGCCGCAGCACCGGGACTCGCATTACACCGACAGGTAAGAACACGCTATATCAGAAAGACCTGCAGCCTTTCCCAGTTTACCAGCCCCAGAAATCTTTGGTACAAAAGATTACATAGACAAAAGCCACCTCCTCCACAAATGGACAGCGTGGAAGGGTTGATTACTCGCCGGTTTTCAGCAATACACTACTTGCAGTTTTCTTTTTATTCTGTCTTGCTTTTCAAGAAAGGTCTGATCTCACGTTGGGCTTTTTTCACTCCGCCCGGTTTCCACATATATATGTCTAAACTAAGGATCCAGTAACATCTCGGCTATACCGCTGTGGAGTTGCACGCCTGCTCTTCCTCCCTCTTCTCCCCACCACCACCCAGCGTTGGCCCCTACGCCTCCCAAACAAAGCCAGGGGCAGCGGGAGTGGGCGGGTAATTGCTTGTCGATTATTTATGTGGCGCGGGAGAGGCGGGGGATCGATAATGGGCCGGCGGTGCGGCAGCAGGGGGTGTGTGTGTGTGTGTCTTTGTGTGTGCTAGTGTGTCTGTGTGAGAGGCAGAGAGAAAGATTGGTGAGGGGTAGGAGGGGGAAATAAGCAGGAAGCAGATCGGCCAGGCGCTGTGTGGTGCAGCTCTGGGAGACAGTGGGGGTGTATAAATTTCTGTGTGTTAGACTGAGGAGGGGGAGCTTAGTGTTTGTGTGTGTGTGTGTTTGTTTGTTCCATTTTTTGAGCCGGCGCTCTCCATGCGTGCTCATCTGTGCGTGCTAACTCTGGGTTTGTTTGTGTGAATATGTCTACTAATTTGTGTGTGTGTGTGTGTGTGTGTGTGAGGGTGAGAGGCCAGTGGCGCAGTATGAACGTAGCCAGCGAGCTGCGCCTGTTCTCTGACAGAACACTGAGTAATTAGCCACACAGGACTGGGGAGAGTTAACCAGAGCTCACCGTACATCCATCCATTACTGTCCAAATCCATCGTCACATCTCCCTGTGAGCTCTCTTTAACCCCATCCCTCTTAATACGTGCTTCGGAGTAAATTAAAAAAAGATTGATGAATGAGGAACACGTTGAAGAACACCTCAGCTGGGTGTTCTCCCTATATGTAATCATCTTCTCTCTGACCATTTGATGGGCGGACAAAGACGGAGCTAAACTGGCGTCTTATGGCTTTTCACTTCAGTTGACCCGTTATCGTTAAGGTTCAATACTTATTCTAAACTTCAGTTTGCTGTAACTAGCAAGACTTTCTTGTAAAATCAAACTCTTTTTAGATTAGGTATTTAGGTTTCTCACCAACAAGACGTGCCATGATCAGTTTTTCTCTTTGTTTGCTATGTAGATGTAAAAACCTTTTACACAAGAAAAAAGCCTACCTTCTGAAAAACATGATTTTATGCAAACATGCCCCTGATGACATCACAAAAAGCAAAAAATGTCTGTTTATTTGTATTTTCTTCTTTTTTCTACTCTTTATTTGCATGTTTTTAATAAAATTCCTCCTTTAAAGGCGGCTACAGCAAAACATTTGTGCTCTGCTGCTGCTCGATTGTTCTGCTTCCTGTGATGTCATCAACCTAAATATGCATGAAGCAAAATTAGTGTTTTTTTTTATTTTATTTTAAGAAACCCTGCAGTACAAATCCATACTGTATGTCATTTACTTTATTTTCTTTTGTTAAAGAAAACTTACACTGCTGGATAGTTTCTTTAAAGGAAGTAACAAATATCTAAGTAATTGCTGGATCTACTCCACTTTGTCTTCTTATGTTCAGTCAACTTATTTAGATTGCTTTTGGCTGCTGGTCATTTCACACCCGACTTGGAGAGGACCATCTCCAGCCATCTGTCAATTCGCAACACACCACTTTGACAAGGATTTAAAGTGATTTCCTATAATCCACTCATTGCCTGCTGTAATGAAAGGTGGTTTTATGATTCCTGTGCTATTATTTAGGAGTAGGAAGTTGCTCATAGGTCTTTTGTTTTGTCCCAAATGGGAAAAAGAACGAACATAAATGGAAATGCGGAGCATCATAAGGTCTTCGGACAATGATTTACAAATGAATTATATTCAAGATTTGAGCGTTTGTATTACTGCGTATTTTCAGTATGATTTATGAAAATACACACCTGCAAAGAAAAATAAACGGACATGCCACGGTTTAGGGATACAGGTGCAAGTTTAAGGGCATAAAACCAAACGAACACTCAATTTAAAGATAACCTCATCCATAACATAATAAAACCTCGGTATTGTTAGCTAAAGAAGTAGGGCTTCAAGTTTGGTTTGTTTGCTGTGATCCAGCCTCTGTAGTGCGACGCCTAGTGGCTGCCTAAGGTTGGAACGTGAAATATAACCAGAAAACAACATCTTAGCCTCACAGCACTTTAAATTACTGACTTTGCTAGTGGAGCTGTTTGTTTATTGATCCAGTACGGAGAGGCGCACATCTTTGGTCCACCGTCCAGACCAAGCATGCTAACAACCAAGCCCAGATCTGTGTACTGTTTCATGACCCAGTCCAAGTATCATTTCTCTGTGAGCCTTGATGTACATGTCGGCTGCTACAAGCCACCAGTTGACGGTTGCATCAGTGAAGCGGGACTGACAAACAAATCACTGGGGCGGTTCTAGAGACGTGGAGCCTGGACAGATGCATTGCCACCAGGCCCGTTTTACATTTGTAAGGGAGGATATCGTCCCACAGATCATCATTTTAGACTTTTATAGATTGACATTGAAAATTGTGCAATAAATCAATATAGGTGCGTAGAGTAATGGCAGCCATGGTGCATAGCCAAAGGAAGTTCTCTGTTACACCTTTTTGTTCTGGTACTTGGAGGTGCTGCTTCCAGATTTCTTTCTGTGGAAAAAAGATTTTTTTTTCCACAGGAGAGTATTGAAATTCAGCAACAAATCTCCCCGGCTTCGTTGACCAGGCTCCTCTGGTGGTACTTTGAGTCTGTAGAAAGTTTTGGACCATGCCTTTTTCATCCTCTTGAAGAAAATCTAAATGACACAGCATAACATATTCTCTGAGCAGTAGTGTGCATTCACCATTGTAGGGATAGTTCAGGGAAGCCCCCCTCATGTTTTAACATGACAATGCCCCTCTGTGGGGTCTATAAAGAAATGTTCTCCCCAACTGCATCCCTGAAGACCAGCTCCAAAATGTAGAGAAAAGCTTCTTCGGTCTGATTCATATGAGTGCCAGTATATTGGATGCCAGACATTAAGAAGCAGAACACTAGTTTAAAGTCTGCATACTCCTGAGTAGTTTTGGTGTACCAAACCGTACCAGCCGTCCATAAAAGAACCTGTGGAAGAAGTGGTGGAGGTTCCATGAGCCTAAAGTGAAGAACAAATTATCAATGAATATAATTGCTCAGTTAAAGTGAAACAAAAAACAGCAGCAAAATGAAAACAAGTGAGCAAGAGACGAAAGCTTTCTCCCCTCTAACTCTCTCCGCAGCTCACCTTTCCATCGACCCCTCATCATTGATTATCTGGGGCCCATTAGGGCCCATTGTTAAAAACAAATCATTAGGGCTGCTCGATAGGCTTAGAGCCTGGCGCTCCATTTGTCTGGCCTTAAATGGCACTAGGCTCGCGAAACGTGCAAAGCAAACAGGGGAGGGATGGAGAAAAGTAAAGGGAGACGGAGGAAGTAGAAAACACGGGAGCTAAGAACGGGGGTGAAGCAAAAAGAGACGGTGAGGTGACGGAGAGAGATGAACCAAAATAGAGAGTAAGGAAATCGAGAGAGTGTGAGATAAGGGGAGGAAGGGGGTGGGGGGGGATGCAGGGAGAGACGGAGATAGCAGGAGGGAGAGAGAGCAAGCGTGGAGGGAGCCTCATCCATTTTAATGAGCTTCCTGTGTAAATGTGTTCCTGCGGAGAGGGAGCCGAAGGCGGCCGCGCGGCGCTCCTAATCCCCCCACGCTTCAGTCATTAAGGGCAGCCCTTCATACACACACACACATACACACACACACACACACACACACACACACACACACACACACACACACACACACACACACACACACACACACACGGGGCCTGTGCTGTTGCCAGTACGGGGCCACTGCCGCCGTTCTGACAGGTCGCCGGCACACACCAGTGAATTCCCTGTGAGCCTGCGGCCTCTGTGCAGGGACAAACGCACAAAATCCACCAAGATAGACTTCTGCGTGGTGATGAGTCCACCTTGCATTCTCTGTCTGCGTCTCCGCTTCTTTTCAGCCGTTTGCAGAAAAACAACTAGGCGAATGTTTTTCCCTCATCTTTTTATAGCATGTCAGTGGTTTGCCAACAAAATGCACAGAGAGTACTAAAAGAAAACCACAGACTCAGATAAATAAGTGCACACAAACATGTGTGCATCATGCACCCAACACACACGTATTCGCCTAATGTCTGCCACTCCTTCCTCAAAATTGCCTCCTATAAAAGGAGGAAGAGAGGGAGAGATGGAGGAAAGGAGAGGAGGGGAGTGTCAGACGCACTCTTTCTCTCTGCTCCCTCTTTTTCCTCCCCGTGATTAGGCCTAATTATGGTGGCGCAGACGCCTGGCAGCCCCAGTCATGCAGCTTTAATTGACCGTTATTCATCTGCGGGCGAACGCTAGGCAAGGCGGCGCAAATAGAGGGAAGAAGGAGGGAATATCAGAAAGAAAGGGGGGTTGTGATGAGAGTCTGGCATGCGGGAGCCACGGTGGGGGTGGATGGGAGCTTTGCGGACGCCGTGGCGTAGCCCGGTGGAAGTGCGCGTTGCAGGGCTAATTGCTGGCCCTGAGGGATTAGGCCAGGTGATTACACACTGGGCGGTGTAATTACATAAGCGGCGGCTAACGGGGTCCTGGCTAGAGGCTCCGGGGTCACGCGCCACAGACTTCACCCAAGATTAATTGGAGCTGCCACTGGAGTGCGAGGCACCGCCGGAGAGAACGGTTATACGATTAGTATTAGCATTTCAGCGGCAATCGATGCATACACACGCATACACACACACACACACACAGCTAACCGTCTCCCCCTCTAACTCATCTGCCGTCTTCTCTTCAGCTTGTGTCCTCACACTCCTTGCAGATCCTGCCGTTTAGAGGAGGGAGACAGGCAGGCGCTGGCTAATTTGAACACAGTCTCAAAACAATATGTGAGGTTTTTTACGTCCCGATGTTGGTTTTGACTTTGTTGTTTTGCTCAGCTTGTTTCCCATGTACGCTTTTGTTGAGCGGCAGTAACACGCAGTTGAGCGCTGATTGGTGCGATGGTGGCAGAGAAGAGTGAGGAAGAAAAGTGGTTATATGTAGCTGGAAAATGAGCCCAAGGAGAGCCATGGAGATGGCTGTTAAGAGCTTCATCTTCCACTCTTGACATCTTCATTGGGTCAAGGTGCTTGTCCCTCACTCCTCTGACAGCTTCCTACAGTGGCTAGCAAGAATAGTCATGCCCCTTGAACTTTTTGCACTTTCATAGCTTTAAAATTGATTACACAGTGGTGCTTCATTGTGAAGTTAAAGGAAAATGATAGATCTTTCAGAAAATCTCAAAAGTCTGGCATGCATTTGTGTTCAGCCCAAGTCAATCCATGGCAGAACCACCTTTCTCCGCAGTTACGGCTCCCAGTCTTTTGCAATGCTTATCCTCCAGCATTGCACATCTAGAGACAGTAGATTTTCCCCATTTTCTTGCCAAAAAAACAAACTCCCATCAATTTGGAAGATCAATTGTCATATGTTGCCAACTTGCCACAGATTCACAATTGGATTTAGATCTTAACTGACTGGGCCAGTCATGAACATGCTTCAGTAATCCTTTCTATGACGGCTCTGGTTGTATGTTTAGGGCTGTTGTCCCTCTGCAAAGTGACTCTGCACCCCAGTTTTAAGTCTCTTCTTCAAGTCTTCTGCAGCAGGTTTACTTCAAGGATTGTCCTGTGTATAGCTTTATCCATCTTCCCATCAACTCTGTGTGATTTGTCTCTTCCTGCTGAAAAGAATTTGCTATTATGTGCTATGCTAATTTTCCTCTACACTTGTTTTGCCAAAATACTAAATCTCTTCTGACCAGAGCACCTGCTTCCACATGTGTGCTAAAAGACTTGTGGCTAACCTTGAATGGGCCTTCCTGTGGCTTTCTTTCCGACTTTGTTCCTCCAAGTCTTCCATAAAGTCCAGATTTGGAGAGTTTCCGACTAATAATTGCCGACAATCAAAAGATTCTCCGACCCAGTCTGGATGTGTGCGGCTCCTCCACTCTTACCACGGCTCTCTTGGCTGCTTTGGTAACAACTACTCTCCTTTTCTGGCCTGGCTGTATAGGTGGATGGTCATATTTTGGCTTGTTTGCAGTTGTGTTATCCTCTTTCTGTTTTCAGATGATAGATCGAACAGAGCTCAGAGTGATGTTGGAAGCTTTTATAACCTAACCCTGCTTTAAACTTACCCACAACTTTCTTCCCTGCCCTGCCTGTTGTGTTTCTTGGTCTGTATGATGCTGTTTGTTCTCTCATTTTCTCTACGTCCTAACCGAAGGCGGGTGGGTGCTCTTCAGTCTATTCAGGGGGAGGAGAATAAAGATAGCCAAGTGTAAATGCAAAAAAGTGTTAAACCATTTAACTTTTGTTTTCCTTCTAACTTTACAATGTCACGTTACTTTGTGTTGGTCTATCATGTGAAATACAAATTAAAATATATTAAGGTCTCTGGTTGTAACGAGACAAAACTTGCAAACAGTTCAAGCGGTGTGTGCTTTGTCCCTTAAAAACGTGCCCCTTAGCTGAGGGTGAAAAGGAAGTGAGTAAGGAGCAAAAAGAAGTGAAAAAGTAAGGAGGAGAAAGTGAAATAGGCAGAATAAACAGACAGGATGAAGGGTTTGAGCTGTAAGACACTTAAAGGTGAAAGGGGGGTGGGGGGGGGGATGGAATAAAAACCTGTGAACAAGACTCAGATTTTCTTAGGATCCAGAAGTATAGAGACGGGAGTAAAGACCAGAAAAAAAGATGGTTAAGACAGAAACAGAGGGATAAAGGTGAGAGGCACCTTTCCCCCTCGAGGAGAACAAAAGACGGAGGCAGTAATGGAGAGGCCTTTTCAGAATGAGAGGTTACAGGATGCTCCATCTTTTCAATGCAGCCCAGAGAGCGACAGGGGGGTGTGGGGTTGAGGGGACGGAGCGGAGGCCGTTGGAAAAAAAAAGGGGGGGGGGGGGGGGAGAGAAGAGGGATGAGTGTTAATTAGAAGGTCCTTCAACCCGTGGCCCCGGTCAAGACGCAGGGGCCGCCCCAGCTGTCGGAGCATGACACACTGGCATTGTGCGTTCAGTCCTCATTATGTGTGTGTGCGCGAGAGGCTGCAGGGGGAAGGAAAGACTGCCGTCCAGGGCACAGCAATGGCCGACGGCAGTTACTGCGGCGTGACTAGACTGATGAGGCGCCGGGACCGACATGGGGGCCTCTGGAGGGCCCCTGATACAACTACACCGCATACATCGGTTTGGAAGTGAATATACACTTCTCCCGTCTCTGAAAACAGCAACGAGGACACTTTTCTATTTGTGGAGCTGTCCTTAATCCGTTCAGTAAATGAATTTATGAACTTATGTCTCACTTTCCTTTGTGTCCACAGAGAGCTGTCCCATCCTCCACCTCTCCTGTCTCCTCCAAACGCTCCTCATGTCACCTTAGGGCCTCACCTGCGGCCTCCCTTCCTGGGCATGCCCTCGGCTCTTTGCCAGACTCCTGGTGAGTGCACAACAGAATGTGCTTATATTCAGAATCAGAAATACTTTATTCCAGTAAGAACAAACCTTATATGGCTCCACGTCAGACCAGCAGATTTAATTCCGACTGTTTACAATTTCCAAAAGGAAAACATTCAAAGCCCACGGGTCAAACTCCCCAAGCTATGGCCCGTGGGCCATTTCTAGTCCTTTGATGTATTCTTGCGGCCCCAAATTGCAATTCATAAATGGTACAAAGACCTCTTTTTGAATTTTTTTCGGGTGAGATTTTCTCTAGCAAAGTAAAATGTATTTAATATAGAAAATATAGCCACAAAGTATCCATCTTTTATTAACTCAGCGTTTTTGTTTTTAATTTCATAGTAAAGCAGACGTGTGCACACGTCTTAAATTTTGTCTAAATCAAGTGTTTTTGAAGAATGTGACCCATATCCTTTTGTTTTTGATGCAAATAGACCAAAAAATGATAGAAAAAGAAAAAAAAAGCAATCAAACTTTAGAAAATTGTTTACCTTTCTTTTTATAAGACAAACAAGCAAGGCCACTTTTATGTTTTAGAGCTACGTTTAGTTACAACTGATTTTTCTACAAAAGGCAGACAATTTTTTTAAGTTGAAATATTCCTTGATTAGTTTATTATTGTGAAGCAGATTTAAAAAAAGGAATGAAAATAAAATCACAAGTATTGTGGCCCACAAGTACTCTCAAAGGGCCTTGGTCGCTCTTATGCCTCCCAACCACTAACAGGTGCCATGATGAGGACAAAGTCTGTTATTCATGCCACCTGTCAGTGGTCACAATGTAAATTTCAGCAGAGTTGTGAATTTATGTGAAATTGCATTTCTGACGTTTTGTCTCCTCACCAGGTTATGGCTTCCTGCAGCCGGCTCAAGCTGAGATGTTGGCTCGACAACAGGAGCTCTTAAGGAAGCACAATCTGGCCAGGTTTGTTGTTGCATTTAGTAATAAACTGATAATGTTAATAAATAACGAGTATATTACTGCAGCTAGAATTATTGTGAGCTGGATTTGTTGCATAGAAACAAAAGCAACTTTATGGTTACAGTCTCCGTGTGTTTTACTTCTCAGGCTTGAGATGTCGGCAGAGCTGCTGAGACAGAAGGAGTTGGAGAACCTCCACCAGCACCAGCAGCAGCAACGGATGCTCGGCTCAGACCCACTGGGAGCTCTTCCTCCCGGCCTGCCCCCTGACCACCCGGCCCTGCGGAGTCTCCATAATATCCCAGAGGGACACCCCCTACGCGAGGAGCTGGCCCGCCGCTCAAATGCGATGCTGGTGCTTCGCCACGGGGCCGCCACTCCCCTCCTTACCCTCAACCAGCAGCAGCAGCAACAACAACCAGGGGTGTCCTCCACTCCTAAAGACACGCAGGCGCAGAGCTCCACTGTTGGGCCAGATGCCGAATCCAGGAAGGCCAATCGCAGGGAAGCTCAGACAGAGCTCCGCGCTGGGGATCACAGAGGAGGAAGAGTCGACAGAGGAATGGAAGGAGACATGGAAGTGCACGACGAGGAGATGAAGGACTCGGACAGCGAGACAGAGATGAGCGAAGAGAGGCGAGAGCGCCTCGTCTCCAAGCCCAGCAGTAAACCCAGGGACAGAGAGAGGAACAGGGGCAAGGAGACTGGCAGCAAGGCAGGGTGTGAGAGTGCCAAGGAGATCGGAGGGAGCTCAGGGAGGCTGAGCGCTTCTAGTGCAGCAGATACCGAGTCACCTAGTCGCAACCTTTTCACCCCTGGACTTGGCAAGGCCGATCTCAAATATCACCTGCCACCAGGGTTCATACCGCCGTTGCCTGCTCTTCACGCCCAGTCGCTGCCCTTTGGATTTCCCTACGCCAGCCCTTACTTTCCCGCGGGTGAGAGCCTCCAACACACACCGACACACGCAGAGCTTAGAGGTGACATGTGAAACCCATTAGCATCACTGTATGTGTGCGTGTCTCCAGTGTGGCGACCTCTACTTGTTAGGGGCCCTGCCTTTGACCCCCGAATGACCCTCATGCACACCCCCAGCAGCACGGCACAGAGCAGAGCAGAGGGTGGGGGTGGGGCAGTTTGTTGTCAGTACACATAGACCGGCCTCCTTCTGGACCAGCAGCACCAATTACACCATTTATTAGACTTTTTCTGAGCATGAGAGCTTCAGCATGGGCAGCTGAAGAACAGGAGATGGAGATCCAGTGACTTGATATAAACTGCAAGCTTTTAAATCCCAACATTATGACAAAATGCATGACAAATAAGAGGATTTAAAAAGGAAAACCAAAATTTGCATCCTTTGAGATGAGCTGATAAAAACGTTATGATTGGTCCCTGTGTAATTGTTAGTCGTATGGTTATAGAAGGAACTATTATATTTTCATTTTCATTTATAGACTTAAGCCAGAAAACCCTACTAATTTAGAAGTTCACCTATTTTTACTTTCTGCCCCTTGTAAAATAACAGTGAGATCAAAACATGCAGCCCTTAGCTTGTCTACTGCAGTTTTTAAATAGTGTTTCAATAATACGGATGCTTGGCACTCTTTTAGTTGCCGGTCTGTGTTTTTGTGACTACAAATAACGTGTTGAAGTGTAGTAGCCTTCCTTCAGCCAGCTGACCAGCAGTCTAAGGCAACAGGTGGCCCCTTTTCTGGCGTCTCGTTAAAGGGACCGCCAACTGTAGGAACATTATAAAGGCGATTTTCAGTGGTTCTGTACCTTGTCAGTAACAAGCAGCTGTATACATGTTGCTGCTATTCCTCTAAGCTCTGCTGTTTGGCATTTACCAACATTACTCAAATAAAACGATCACTAAAAACCCTCAGACCCTTCGATCCCTTCGATTCACGTGCATCGATTGATCTTCTCCCACATCGACCCCATCTGTTCATCTCATTATTGGGCTTTCCTCTTTAAACCCACCACCTCTTAAGTATGACTCATTAGGCCATACGGTGCAGCCGTGCGCTCGCTGCATATATTGACACCAATTTTACCGACTGCTCATTTTTGTATTTTTTTTTTATCTCCAGGCTCTTTGGGAGGTCTTTTCATGGACGGGGAGGACTCTACAACGTCGAACCCTGCGGAGGACGTCAGCAAGTGGAGCGTGGAGGATGTGTGCGGCTTCATAAGCAGCCTGGCTGGATGTGCCGAATATGCACAGGTGAGAGCACAGGGCGAGGGAGCAGAGAGGAGATGGAGGCCAGGGGCAGGCTAATAACCAGAGAAGTGGAGTAACATCCAATACGCGTGGTGTTGTCGTATTTTACAATGGATGCCATTATGTTGAGGTAGAAACAGCAAAACCACAGGTTGCTTTCAAGTTTACAGTGAATGTGGGCAGGCGCATGAATGGTCAAGCTCAGCGACATGTGTGTGAATGAGAGGGATCAAGTGTGCTTGTGCCACATGTGTGAATGAAATGTATGTATAAGCATCACCGGTCCAGCATTTAGGAAAAAAACGTCATGTTTATGGAACCTAGTAGCATTTGGTAGGGTGCGTTCAATGCTGGAAAAAAACATCAGCTTTTTGAATTTCCGACCACCGATCAAGGCAGACTAAAGGTCCCAGGGTTTTCTACACACTTTTCCTGTAAAAGGACACTTCGCAGCATTTCCAGTCCTTTTTATTTTCAAATACAAAATATTAAATTTCACTATAAAATTATGTTAGATTTTTTCTTTCCTGGGGTGATGATTTAAATGTCCTGGAAAAACTGAAAAGAGGAAGAAAGAAAAACATAAGAGAAAAAGACAAAACAGAAAGGAAGGAAGAACTCAAAGACACGAGGGAGAAAGAAATGAAGGACCATGGGAAGAAGCGTAGAAAGAAAGATGGAAATGGAGAAGGAAGCGCGCCTTTAAACAAGTGCAAGAGGGAATAAACACTAGGAAAAACTGGAAAATAGTGAAATCGACCCTCAGACCTTTCCAGACAAAATAATCATCCATTCAATAAGTCTACAGAAAACATGTTGCTTTCACGCCATCAGTCCTCACATTCTGCATTACTGGTCCGTCCATAATGTATAACTACTGAGGATTAGCGGTAGCGCTAGTGTTTCGTAGTGTGAGTGTGTGTGTGTGTGTGTGTGTTTGTCGGGGCTGTGGCTGAAGCGGCTGTGTCTCTGCCAGGTGTTTCGGGAGCACGCCATTGATGGGGAGACATTGCCGCTGCTCACTGAGGAGCACCTGCTCAACACACTGGGACTAAAGCTGGGGCCTGCGCTCAAGATCCGCTCACAGGTACACACACGCCACACACCTGCGAGTGTGTGATTCAGGGCGTTAGAGTGGAGTCGAGTGTGTGTGTTTCTGTCCTTAGGATAACTGCTAGCATAGCATAGCATAGTTGGCCCCCCCATGAACTCGCCTGCCCCACAAACCGCAGCCTCTCTTCTCCTCTCTCTCTCTTAAATAAAGTAAAAACCACAGACAAAGAAGCTAAACATGTCTCCTCATCTCCACAGGTGGCCCGCCGTGTTGGCAGGCTCTTCTATATGACAGGATTTCCTCTGGCGTTCCCGTTTCCACCTTCCGCCGTGCTCCGCCCCCCGGATCGGGATCGGGACCCCCTGACCGCAGCATCCGACGCGCCTCTGCCCCTCTCCCTGTCCATGCCGCACCGCCCCACCTCGACCAGCAGCAGCTCCTCTCCGTACAGCGGCCCGACTGCAGGATGCTCGTCTCCCAAACAGGAAAATGGCACCGGCTCGGCAATGGTGGGAAGATACGAGGCTAAAACCCCCTCGTAGGAGTGGACATGCGGAGGTGGGGGAACAAGGCTCGCCTAAGTTGATGACATTTAAATTTCAAATGGTTGTGGAAACGGACTGGTGGGCAGAGTCTGCAGTGGCTTGGAGACGAGCAGACCCCAAAGAAACCGGGCTGGAAGGGAGGAATACAAAGTGAGTGAGAGAAAGAGGAGGAAAGGGAGACAGCTGGTCACAGACAGGCTGCCAAGAAACAGAAGCAGAGCCCTGCCACAAGACGCGACAGTCTAGCAAATCAGACAGACACTAGCGGAAACGCTCCTCTCCTCACCCACTTTTTGTGTCCCCAGTATCCATCGCTGATTGTGCTTTACCCTGCAGAGTTCAGGCATTAAAAGCAACATGTCTCCCTCCCTTCCTGACCATCACCCTGTCTTCACCGAGGCTGGAGTTAAAACCTGTGCTGAAAGAAAGCAACAGCTCGGACCAGCTCCCTCCTATATATCCCTGCAACTATGCATTCCACTGTCCTGATACCAAAGATGAGCGGATGTGTGGAACAGGAAACCACTGTGTGTCCGTTTCTTTTTGCATCAATGGTCCCACAGGGGGGGGGGAAATGCTAAACTTGGGCGTCGTACAGTGGACTCCGTTTGAGCTGTCCTTTGCCGACGCTCATCAGAAATAGAGAGGCCTCATGCATCTCAGTTAATTTAAAATATCATTGAATTGTTCTTTTATTTCAGTAATTCGATTCTGAAACTGAACTGAAAAATCATGTAGATTAAATAATTGCCGCCAGGACTTACTTCAAGAGTTTAGTCCTGTTGGATCGGAGTATAGCTTTCAGCTAATGAAAACCCAAGTCCAAAAAAAAGGTTTCTTGATACATAAATGTGGGTCTACTACAAGTATGTCCGTGTACTGTTGTGTATAGGCACTCAATACTTGGTCAGGCCTCCTTTTGCATGAACTACTGCAGCAATGCAGCGTGGCTTGGAGGCCTGTGGTTCTGCTGAGGTGTTCAAGGAGGCCAGGTTGCTTTGATAGCTGCCTTCAGGTCTTGTTGGATCATGTGTTTCTCATCTTCATCTTGTCAACACTTCCTATAGATTCACTATAGGGTTCAGGTCATTGAACCAGCTTCTGGTACCAAGTTACCTGCTGGAAAGTGAAATCATGAGGATCTCCATAAAGCTCGTTAGCAGCAGAAGGAAGCATGTGGTGATCTGAAATGCTCCGCTACACCTCTATGCTAACTTTGGACTGGATAAACACGGGGGACACCAGCAGGTCCCCCGTGGAGATTTCTTTATTAACACTTGTTTTTAATTGTTTTTCTTTGCAATATTCAAATAAAAAAAGATGGGTTTTCATTAGATGTAAGCCAAAAATAAAAATACATCTCCATGTGTAATAAACCTATACATTTCCGGACGATACTCCAGTTTATTTTGATGCACCTGTAGCGGGCAGTTTGAGGCAGAGCCACACTCATCAGAAATGGAGAAGCCTCGGCGGGTGTCTACAATGTCGTCGTACACTTGTGTTGACTACTATAAAGTAGGACAAACATGCAAAATTGTACAGAATTGCGCTTAAGATGAAAATATTCTGGTGGTACTTTCACTTTTTGTTTAAAGTAGTTGCACGAGTAAGAATTCCTTTACTGAAAAATGTGACTTGCTGAACTTTGGTGGTACTTATGTTCATAATTTTCTTTAAAGAAAAAAAAAATGAAAGAAAAAAAAAAGAGGCTCAAATGCTAACCCAGCATATAAATATGAGGACAAAAATATTTATAGCATTTTGATGTAGTGGATAAAGCAGATTATGATATGTATTAAAATCAGCCCTTAAGACGGATTCCAAAGATACTTTTACTTTCTTTTCTCTTGGTTGCAGGGAAAAAAAGGCACAAAGCTCTTAATGCAAATGTTTTGAATTTCTTATGGATTTTTTTTAACTATAAGGAAAAAAAGCAATGAATTAATAAAAATGTTCTCTAGATTTCCCTTCAGAAGTTTTGTTTTCATCCTATTTTTCTATTCACCGCACAGGTGAAATAAATCCTAAAGAAAACTACTCTGGTGTCTCTTGTGTGTTTGAAGCCTTGTTCTTCTCAGGTGTTTGTGGTTCTTCTGTAAAAAAAAAAAAAAAAAACTGTGCAGAGGGGGAAGGAGGAGGTGTGTGTGGTCTCCTGGTGTGTGTGTCTGATGAGGAGGGGGGGAGGTGACCCATGAGGGGGCACAGTTCAGGTCAACACCAGCTGTTGAAGTGTGAGGTTCAGCCGCAGGCCAAGGCCTCCCTGCCTGTGGGGGCAAACCTGACCCTCCTTGTACGCACGCACACACACACACACACACACACACAGTCTCAGCGCCTCACTCACGCTTACCTTCCTCCTTCAAAGCACCACGCTGTGTTAACTCTGATGGGACTTCCCTTCGCTTTAGGCGAGCTTCTGCGCCAGAAGCTTCAGAGTTTGCTCAAATCTACTGCAGAGGAAACGTGACAGGGAGTGGTTCAAATTAAATCTCAACTTTTGTGGCGTTTAAAACAAATCCACGCTGCAGTAGGCACCACTAGATGAATGCAACATTTGTTCAGAAGCAGCTTCAGCTTAGTGGTCATCTTTGAGGGGAGTGTGCAGAGAAACCCAAGAAAGAAAACCCGCTAATGGTGGCGGTGTTGCGTCTGAGCATATGAATGCACAGACAGAGGAGACAGTGGTCCGGGCCGGGGGGGGGAGGCGAGAGCTGGCACAGAAACAGAACAGCCTGTGTTGCAGCTTCACCACCTGGGCAGAGTCTTGGCACGGCATCAGACAGCACCCTGCCGTCCTGGCAAAGCACCGTCGCCTCGGGGCTCAACACCCGCCTCTCCGCGCCCTTTCTCTGGCCCGGCTCAAAGCTTCCATATAACAGCTCCCTCTTTCAAAGCCTGGGGGGAACTACAGGTGAGCACATGTGCAGAGGATGCATTTCTTCTTCTAGGTGCTCTAGCATTCATCCCACACTGCTGCAACTGATTAAAAAAAAATTTCTCAAAAAAAAAAAACAAGACACGGTACCACAATCTGGGTTCCTAAAAATTTATCTTAACATTATGATCTCATTTGTACACATGAAGAGATGCAGTATTCTGAAATGGAGAGTCCAAAAACACAGTATGAAGGTAACAAAGCAAAAACTCAGCAGCTCAGTCTTCATCAGACAGCTGCAGGTCTTCAACCACGTCTTCCTCTCCCTCTGCCAGTTTTATCAGAGCAGCGGAGGAGAGCGGCTGAGGAGCCTTGGAGGCCGTTTCATCCTCCTCTTCATCGTTGTCGTCTTCTTCATTGCCTGGAATAAAAATCAGGACAGGCCCTTTAATATCCCAACCCTGCTACATAGAACCACCATAAACAGAAGATTTCAGCTGAAGCCCTGCAACTATTTTATTATTAGGGTTATCTTATCGATTAGAAATGAATGCCACGTGGTGACCAGAGCCTTGCTTCATGTTTCAGGAGCCCTGAGGTGCTTTGTTGAAGTTTTGTTGAAGTTTTTTTTGTAGTAAAGGGCCCTTAAATATATATTGTGTACTTTGCATCTCTAGGACTGCAGATAGCGATGGGAATCTAAAACCGGTTCCTGTTCAGAACCGACTCCATGTGTTCCAATTCCATGACACCGTTTGGCAGCTCGCTTAACGATTCTCTTATCGATTCCAGGCAGCACCAGAGCCGGGCAGCACGACTTACGTCACGTTTTTTACGCAAGTTACGCACACGGCATTCAGTAAGCAGGTACGACGTGACCAGGCGTAAGTCTAGAAAAGCAAAACAAAAAAAATGGCGCCCCATCGGGTAATGCGATCGAAAGTCCGGTCAACAAGGAAGAATCAGGGGATCATTAGCTATACCTAAAACTAATACGTTCGTGGTGATTTAATGAATTTAGCATTAATCAATAAGAAAATAAAAGCATAAATTGTCGTCCCGATCACTGTGTAGGGGGGCGGCCATTATTGCCCGACATCACATCCTGTGACGTAATGTCGCGGTAAGGCACTCGTCTGTAGCCAACATTTTGAAGAAGAATGTCTTCAAGATGACATGAGAGTGAGACTTTTCAGTAGGTTTTTCTTTTTTATAATGTAGAATTTGCCGGAACATTTGTTTACCGACCAGAGGGGCGGAGTGATACGACACACTTAGAAAGCATGCTCACTGTTGTGAAGCCCACTTATTTTATGGTCTTATTTTTCCTAAAGTCACTTGTAAATTTCATGAGTTGTGGGTTGCAGTTTTTTGGGCTTGTTTCTGAAAGTGAAGTCGCTTGTTTGGGCTCTAAACTAAGTGACGCTGAAATATCCCTCCGCCTCATAACGCGCTGCAGCTCATCCTGACAGGAGCAGAGTAAACTCAGAAGGAGCCGCTCTGACCGTATTTTCTGCAGTTTACGGTTGCAATAACTGATAACTGCTGAAAGTAGATTAGGCGGTGCAGATCAACATTTTGAGCAGAGATTGGTTCTAAAGATGAGTTTTATACTCATCTTATAACATTGCAGAACCCAACCTTATAAACCGTACTTTAATGCTTATTTGTTGTCTTTTTATGTCTCTAAAATGTTAAATTAGTATTACTTTAAATTTAAATGCTTAATACCATGTCTATTTTTGTTTAAGAGGTTAAAAATGTTTCCCCAAATTGGAATCGATAAGAGAATCGATAAGGAATCGAATCGTTTCACAGAATCGATAAGGGAATCGGAATCGTGAAAATCTTATCAATTCCCAACCCTAACTGCACATAAGTTTGATTTAGTCCCTCCAAGAGCTGCGTAGATATCTATACATTCTTTTTGGGTCATATTTTTTAAGCTGTTCAGATTCCTCTATTATCCGTTACATGTTTTGAACAATTACATCACAGTATTGGTTGCAGAACTGCTAAACAGGGTCATGGATTTCCAGCTAACCAATTTCGCCAAACCACCATTTTGTATTTTTTCCGCTGCAATTTTGTAGTCCAAGCTGAAGGATACCGAAGCTACAAATGGATAAGTGAAAATGTTCGGTTGTTGGGTGTATACACAAAATTCATTACAGTCTACCGCCGACTACAAAAATGACCGATGGGCAGTGTGAAGTGCCTCCTTTAGATTTAAAGAGATAGCGCCAAAACGAGTTGCTCTAAGACGCACCTCAGAACAGGAGTAAAAGAGATGCTGTGTAGCAACAATAACGAGGAATTTAGACCCACTTTATAGAAACCACAACTGAATGGGTTTTAATATGAAAAGGAAGAATTTAAAAGCATGAATTCCCTTTAAATCTTTCCAGACTGATAGATGCCAATGAATGTTTCTCATCTATTATTGAATTTCTTTAGATCAGAGCAAGATATGCTGCCTTTTGATCAGCTTTAGCCTACTTCATGACGTCGGACAGGTTCGTTTTAAGTGGTTTCTTGATCCTGCAAGTTTGGCAGTAATCAGGTCTGGGTGTGGTGAGTGCAATTTCATTGGAATTAGTTTTAAAAAATTATAATAATAAAATTATAATATTTAACAAAAGAGGGAATGATATTTCAACACACGTCTGGATTGTTTTTTTACCCTTAATAAATTAAATTATCATATGAAATTTTTTTTTTTATTTACTCTGGTTATCTTTGTCTGATATTAACACTTGTTTGATGATCTGAAAAGCAAAAATAAAATACATCTGTAAGGGAGCAAATACTTCTTCACAGCGCTGTATAACTAATCTAGTGTTAAACAGCAGTAGTAAGATCTAAAGCATAATGACCATGAATAAAACCTGAAATAAGCAAACAATTTGTTTTCATAACAAAAGATGACAGGATTCTAATATTTTTAATAAACTAAGATTTGTAATATTTTGTCTCATTGATAAAAGGTTTTATAGATCACATTGTGCTTTGAGGAATCTGACGAGTTTAGAGCAACCCAGTCAAGATTTGTCTCAATCCAAGGTGACCCTGAAGGCAGACGAAGCAGGGGGGAAAATAAATTACACATTTTGTGTTTTCAGATAAATATTGAATAACTGTTTAAGAGTCTGTTCAGTTCTCACTATTTTAGTTTTGGATCCACTGCAGGCCAGAACAGTAACACAGTCCTTGGCGAATCAGACTTCAGCTTTATTAACATGCAGCAAGATGTTCAGAGATTTTGCAGCTCATTCATATCTTGTCTGTCACTTTCTAACGGTTATTTTTATTTATTTTTTAAAAATGCTGCCGCAAAAACAATTACAAGTGTTGCGGGAGCGTCTTAAAAGCTTCAATAACCGAGAATCAGACAGACCAGTGGCCTGCATTAGTGGAATCATCACAAACAGGGGAAAGCAAGAACTGCATCCTTTCTTACTACAAAATAAAGGCGTTTTTCTACTATCCTACACCAGCAGTCAGCCAAATGCTTAAAATCAACGGTTTGAACCTATATCACCGGACCGAGACATATATTGACAGCAGCTAATCAGACCTTCAGGAGACTAACTTCACTTTGTAAAAAAAATCAAATAAAAAAAGTTGCATTTTTATATCTTCAGATCTTGTTACACAGCAAACAAAAACTGCCGACTAGCCCATAATGACTCTAAACAACGCGTCATGTCATTAATGGCAGTAAATGCAGATTTCTCCTGCTCCTGAGAGAAGCTGCAGCATCATTTCATTCCTGACATGTTCTCCTGCTGATTTATACCAAAGCAATAGCTGCAGTGGCTGAGAAATGTTTGGTAAGGCCTGTTTGTATTGATACACTCATTAGGCACACGCTAATTCCCTTTAATTGATTTCTTTGGCATGTTAACATGACCTAGAACTCCAGCAGGCCATAAACGGTCTAAATGAGGTCAGCATCAGCTCTTTAAGAAACACTTCAGCTGGTAAAGGTAATGTGTTAGAAGCCTCTAAGCTTTATTAGCAGCAACTTACTTTTTTTTACTTCACTTTTTCCCTCAAAATCTTTTTATTCTGTTTTCATGTTGCATTAAATGTTGGTGATTCAGCTCATATTCATTACTCCTTTTACTTTCCTTTCTGTATGACATATTAGTAATTCCTACTTTAACTCAATTTAAATACATTTTAAAAAAACTTTAAAGGCTTATGCTCTATAATTTATAATTAAATAATTGAACTTGAGTTAAATGATTAAAGATTTTCCATTTCTGTTAATATATGATATTATTAATGTGCACTTATTTTAACTTTTTATTAGGGTTTCGTCTTTAGGCTTTTTCAAAACCAATTTTCAGTTCAGAAAAGCCTTAAAGATGTAAAGATGAGTAAAAAGCCTTAAAATCAATCTTTCGTTGCAAAAGCATGATCTCAGACTGTAAGGCTAGAAAAATAATTAATTTCTGTACATTCATCAGGGAAATCAATCCTTTTAGAAATTATTTGTTTCAAATGAAGACAACGCCGAGAAAATCCTTTTTTGTCCTACTCTCACAAACACGTGAAGTCTGCAAACGTCTCCTGGGACTTTAACTTGAACATAGTAAACAAAGGGGGGGGGGGGGGGGGGGGTGTAAAGCAAAAGATGTGGAAAAGCCCCTCATGCTCACTGTTAAGCATGTTGGAGGCTCTGTGATGATGTGGGCCTCTTTCTCTCCCAATGGTCCTGAAATCCTCGTTAAAGATCCCAGTGAAGACATAAGGTTTTTATATACCAGGAGACTTTAAATAAACATCTGGTAGAGTCTACCAATAGGGCTGGACAATTAATCGCATTTGCAATATAATCACAATTTTAAAATCGCAGATTGCAATTTTTGGCTATGTAACAATCAATGGATAAGACACGGCCTTTAAGTGTCGTAATTTGTTTAAAGTGGGTTTGCCTCCACATTGAAGGGAAGAGAGTTGTAACAGTGAGGTAACGTCATCTTATTTTTGTTTTAGAGTTTATATAATCAACATTTTCAGGAATCTCACCATAGCATTAAGTACCGGTCAAACGGTTTAATACATAGACGTGTTTGTTGGTTGCACTTTATGTTCAACAAGGGTTGACGTCAAACTCAATAGGCTATTCTCTTCAATAATAATATTCTGATTAATAAAAAACAGTTACATTTCTTGCTTGTGGTTAATGCAGAGAAAAGTCAAAATTAAATCGCAATTATGGTTGAAATATGTCGCAATTTAGATTTTTGGCTAAATTGTACAGCCCTATCTACCAGAAAAATCAAAATAGGTCATCATGGTGTCTCGCAGCAGGAGAAAAGATCTAAGAACCTCTAAGATCTGTAGAGGACCAGCGATGGCCACCCCTCATCTACCTCGTCTCGGATCAAACATCCCGCTCCCTGTGTGCCCCAAGCTTGGGAAAAGGTAAAAGGTTGTTGTGTTGATGGCTGAATGGAGAGCTGTACACAGTCCAGGTAGTAAGAAAACCAATAACTGCTGATTTGGTGAAATGATTTTACTTTTTAAAAAGGTATTTCATCTCTCCATGTAGTCAAATTAAAGGCTAAGATTTTCAACACTTTTCATCCAATTAATGAGTTTTACAAATCTTTACCAGGGGATAAACTATGTGTGGATGATAAGCATTTCTTTTTGCTTGATCAACAACCAAAACTTCAACACATTAGCCTAAAATGAACGAAAAAGTCTAAACCAAAAAGAAAAATCCTTTGATTTCTTTCAACTGTAATTTATCCCTAAACACATAATAAAATGACAGAAATGATCATCAATAAATGACCAAAACGTAACTTTAACTATTTTGGACACTGAAATACTGACCTGACTCTCCTTCCTCGGCGCTCGAGTCAGAGAGAACCTCATCTTCGTCCGAGTCTTGGTTGCTCTTCTTACCTGCGTGCAAACAGAGAAAAAACATGAAAGCGTACTGATTTTTGTCTCTTGTTTCTCCCCTTAGATACTCCTAAACTTGCACCGCTGCATCGGTGACGTCTGAGGACTTTGGAGACGCGGATATGTGGGCCAGGTATCAGAGGTAGCTGGAAGTGTCTATTTCCTCCTGAGATGGAGCTGAGAGTCGATTACAGGCGCCGCCGCTGCTGCTGCTGCTGCACAAACACCCATGACAGTTTACTACCGGCAATTTCATACATCTCTGGCTCACGGCCTAAATATAGCAAATGAAGATAGCAGACAGGTTCCAGAGCTACAATCAGGATGGCAGAGGCAGCGTGTGTGTGTGTGTGTGTGTGTGTGTGTGTGTGTGTGAAGTTTGGAGTTTTTCTGAACTTGTCCTCAGAGGATACTGTGTTTGTGTGTGTGTGTTGTCTCGCCAAAGGGACAGACTGGGGTCCATGGGCTTTGAAGTTGGAGACGTGATGAAGAGGCTGACGGCATGATGGAGAGAAGCGGAGCAGAGCAGCTTCCTCTTTGTGCAACTCCACACACGCAGAGAGATAAACAACGTCTATTAAAGCATCAGGTAGCTCTCTGCTCCCGTCTGAATTAGAGACAACAAACGTTCTCGCTCTTTGAGGCTCGCGCGCTGCACGCACATTTCCGCAGTGCCGCCTCGGAGCTTTGCCCCCAGATGACCTGGATGACTTATCGCCGCCACACGCTGACAGACTGAATCATCAGCCCCCCCCCCCCCCCTGCTTTTCGCCAGACCTCAACTGGACGGAGGGTCGGCCGTACGTTTGGAGAAAAGTCAGAGAGGCGAGGCAGCAGCCACTTCTGGCTGTTCCAGAAGGCTGTTTTGAATTAGGACCCCTCCCCTGCTGGGACGCAAGCCTGTACTTCCTGTTTGGGGGGGAATTTCAGCTCGTGTGTGTGCGCGCATGTGTGAGCGAGAGCTCTCTGGGCGGAGAAGCTTGCCGGCAGCGGCCCATCCGTTTGTGGGGGCTCTCCCTACAATGAAGTCCAGATGCATAAAAAAAAAAAAAAAACGGAAAATAAACCCTGCCTCAGCCTCCTCGTTTCCTCTGGAGGGATTTTTCAGCTTGCAGCACGTCCGAGTGCAGAGCTGTGAAAGAGAGGCTGCAGCTGCACGTGACCCGCGGACGACCCTGAGCGCACAGACCGTACGGGGAGTCAAAGGATGAGCCGGCTGCGTGTGTGTGTGTGTGGGCAGCGAACCAAACCGTCTGATAGAGCTGAGATTCTCTCTTTAGATTAATTCGGCTTTAATTTCCTCAGAAACAGCCTGGGAGGATGTGTTTAGTAACCGTGTCACAGGTTGTCGGGATCGTGCAGCCAAGTTTTAACAGATAAAGGCAGAGGAATCAGAGACAACTGTCGTCACCTTTTAACTTTGCTTTCTAACTAGCTGTGACAAAACACTGCCCCCCAGAGGCCAAGATCAGTAAACCTCTCAGAACAAGCTGAGGTTAAACTCAAACTGCATCAAGTTTCAAAGTGGGAGTTTTCTTACTTTTGATTTTGAGTCCCATGTCGCTGTCGTCTGAGTCGCTGTCAGACTGGAACAGATCCTTGAATTCCTTCTTGTCCTCCGCCTTCTTCTCCTGGATCTTCTTCCGTTTGATCTCCGGCAGGTCCAGGTCCTCCATCTTCACAAAATAAAACATAAAAAGATGGCCCCTGTGACGACGGGGTTACAATATTCCTGCCAATAAAATGCTCCACCATTCTGCGTGACTGGTCCGTGATTAATGCACAAGAGCAATTGTTGCTGTCAACGCTGAGATTGATAGACGAGAGCAACGAGAAGCCACTGGTGATGACTGAGGCTCACGTGGGCGGGGTTTCTAACAGGATAATTACCCTCTCTTTGCCAGAGATCTCCAGCTGGATCTCCTTCTCCCTCAGCTTCTTCCACTGGCTGTAGTATCTGGTGAGGGGAGTCCCCTCCTGCTTGGTCTGCTTCTCCCAGGCCGCCTGACGGAGAACACACACGGAGAACGTATTGAGGTGTGGACGGGTACCCACATAGAGAAACTACTGGGGACTTAGCAAATTCTCTCGGAAGCTTTCATCGGGTTCAATCAGGGCCCCCGAATCCACGTTAAATACAGTAATATTCAATAAAATAGACGAGAATTGAAAAGTTTGTTTATTTGAGTAACTCAGTCCACCACCAGTAAATAAAACACGGCCTTTAAGATTAGAATGTTGCCTCAGACCAATAAAAAGAAAGCTAAACATGTTCATACAAAAATAGGAATTTAATGAAAAATATGTTTAATACCGGCTTAAAGGTTGTTACTTTTTTTTCCAAAGTGTACTTTTAATCTGACAAACAACCCCCTTTGAAATGCATATTCTGATTACTTGAATACAACTTTATATTGCCTTGAACTTTTTCACATTTTGTCCAATTAGAGCCACAACCCACGAGGTATTTTATCAGGATTTTCTATTCACAAAGCAGAGAATAATTGTGAAGTTTAAGGAAAAAGATGCGGTTTTCATTTCTTGTTTGTCATCTAAAAAGCGTTGCATGTATTCACTCGTATCTATTCCTCCTGAGTGAATACTTTGTAGAACCACTTTTTGCTGCCGTTATAGCTGCACGTCCTTTGAGCTTCGTCTCTGGCAGCTTTGCACATCTACACAATGAGATTTTCGTCAAATCTTAGCAGAGCAGCACAAGCAAAGTCAGACTGGATGGAGAGAATCTGACAAATTCAGGGTGATTTTTCACCACACTGCATCATCTGTAGGCCAAAAGAGCTTCATTCTAGTCTCATCTGTCCAGAGCGCCTTCCAGATGTTTGCTGTGTACCCTACATGGCTTGTGCCAATCTGCAAACACGTCTTTTTATGGCACTGCTGTGGTCCTCATGACTGCTTCCTCTGGTTAATGATCTCCTTTCCTGACCGCTCAGTTTAGGTTGGGGGTCCTATCTTTGCAGGCATGCAGTGGGACCATCCTCTTTCCATTTTCAAAAAGGGTTAGAAAGAGCTCTGTGAGACGTTCAACGACGTCCCCGACTCGTCTGCTGTGTTCCTTGGGCCAACAAAAAAATTGATGGTAGGACTTGAGTTATATCATAACAAAACATTTATGATGTTTGCAAACTGTGTGGTTGAGATCGTTACTTCTGCTTTTTCCCCACTGCTTTTAATCAATTTTAAAATATGAGTGAATGCAGTTGTCCTGGGTTAGCAGTACTGCTGCACTACTTCTAGCATCTGGTCTAGCAACAGGCTCCATTTTCAGAGTAGTATTTGTGTCTTTGGGGCTTAATGACAGATTTATTTCCATAGACAGATTTCAACAATATACCTTTCATTATTGATGCAGTAAATACAACAAAATCTAAAAGTTTGTGTTGCCCCTTCCTAGGTGGACTGTTTACTAAGAAGGCTTCCAAAGACATTTGATTAAACTGGGTGTTTTCTAGGGTTATAGGAGTAAAGAGGGTATAATAGGACTGGGCAATATATCGAGATTTTAAAAATATCGAGATCAAAAAGTGAGACTATATCGTTTATTCCAAGATGATCTATGTTGTGTTAGAATTGTACTTTTATGTATTCCAGTAGGTTATTTTTTAGGCGTTTCTCATATTTATCTACAGCTGTTTTTTTTTTAACAAAGTCCCTGTGAGACATTTGGAATAGAGCTGTGACTCAGAGAAGTCTTATTATATTTACTTTATGAAAAGAAAAACACATCGAGGTAAATATCTTATATCAGGATTCAGAGATATTTTTGGTGCATATTGCCCAGCCCTAGGGTATAATATGAATCATTATACAACTTTAAAATCAAGTTTCATTCCCTTTGCAATTAACAATAATGCATTACTTTGTGCTATTAGAGCATATAAGTGATAACATAGTGAAAAGTGGTATAAAAACATTTGCCAGACACTATTTTACAAGCATCTTTACATTGGGCAGAAACTGAAGACCGACTGCAGAGGGCTGAAAGAAGAGATCTTCATCTCTTAAAGGTCTGTGTGGATGATATTGATTAGAAACAATCACATTATCTGACCGACAAACCCAATAGAGAGAGCCGGCTGCTGTTTGCTTCAACCTTAACACGTTCACCACAATCTGCTGCGCAGGTATTAAAGATGAGGGAGATGGACATATTCGGAGTTTTAATACACAAAACTGTTTTCAGAGAGTCCAGAGCGAGAGCTGGATGGAAGCAGGGCATAATTAATTAGGCTCACTCTCAGTTTGGGTGACATGTTAGCATGCAGGGGGGGCTGGCGCCCAGAGGGGCGCCGTGGCCTTTTCCACGGTGGCAGCAGCAGGGCTGTCCCCTCTCCTCCGCCTGTAGTGACACCTCCGCTGGTGCCATGATGCCGGGGAGTCCAGGCCATCGCGACAGCCTCCGCTGAGCAGAGATCCGAGGCGACAGGCGCTGGCACGCTGCCGTCCTGCTATGTGTCTGTGCACACACTCCCGTAGAAAGCCATCATGTAGGAAACATCCACTTTTACTTAATATTATTGTAGAGTCAACTTGATGCCACGTTACATACTAATGAATTCATACATGAATACTTGTAACATATTGAGATTCTCACCATTTAGCCCTAAAACACACACACAAACAAACCAATGCTTATTAATGCAACTATGCTGCTACCTTAAAAGCCTATAAGAGCTTTGAATAACCACAATGCAATTCATCAGCGTTTATACAGCAAACTTTCCTCCATTAGCAGCCTCGCCTGCAGCTCCTTCCTAAACTACAGCACCACCCAGAGGAGAAATCTGATTCAACTAGCTGTCTGAACCAGAGCAAACGTTCTCCATATTCAAAACTTGAATCAATCACTTTTTGAAATTGGAAACGTTTTAATTAAACGTTCACAAATTCACTTTAGCTTCAGCAGAGACTACCAACATGGCAGCGCCAGACAAAACTGTGGGACCAGACTGAACCCCTTTATTTTGGCAGCTTTCTAGTAGAGTTGAACCTTCGTGTCATATTTGGGCCACAGCTAAAGTAAAATGAACCATGAAAATATCCATGTTTTTATTTGCATTGCTGGCCTTTCAGGGCTGCTTCTAAGCGATCAAAACAAACGTTTTGTTTCATGTTAGATCTCAGATAAGTTGGTAATAAAGGCTGAGCAGAGTAATTAGTTTAACCACTGATGCACGACCCAAACAAAAACAATATGTTGATTCAACAAAAGACCAGTAACTTCTTTGGTAAAACATGTCAGCTAATCACGGACTAAGACCATATTTGCTTGTTTTTAAATTATGTGTTTTAATAGATTCATGAATATCTTTTTTTTTTAAACAAATTATTAAAAAAGTACTTTTTAGTAACCAAGCATAAATGTAACTCTCATATATAGCTATTGTGATGCACAGAGGAAACACCTGGTGATTGAAATTGTATGGACGCACATTTTTGCCATGTCAAATGTAAAACCATCCAAGAGGACGCAGCAGCACTGAAAACGCTGTAGTAGGTATGCCGGGCCCATTGGTGGCGCTGTGACACTGCCACAGAAACATGCAAAAAAAAAAAAAAAAAAAACATCGGACCATCAGGCATGGACAAAAATGTAAAGTAAACACAGCACCATTGTTGTTATTCTGCGATGTGGACCCAAAAGCATGAACGCAACAATAAACGTAGGGCTGTGCATAAAAATCGATACAAAGGTTAATATCGACGTTTTTTAAAACGATTTAATATCGATATTCTGGCTTTCAATATCGATATACCTCCCAACCCCTAGGGGGCGTTATTACAGCACGCCATTACTGTTCACAGCGAGGAAGTGCAAGTGAGAGGAATTTGCGGAATGGATTTTAGAAGCGCTTTCATCCCTTACATCAGACGTTCGGGCACATTTCTGGTTTCTGTGATACGTTAAATGAGTTGAACCAAATGCACTTTATTTCCCAGTGTTCAATAAATTGAACATAAATATAATATTTTGTTGGTTTTGTTGATTGAATGACTGAGCATTAATTTGAAAGTAATAAATATCAATATTGGAGTCAAATCAAATCAAGCTGAGCTATATCGAGAATCGTATTGTACCGTGATCTATGTATCGAGAATCGTATCGAATCGGCTCATCCTAGATGATACCCAGCTCTAAATAAACGGCGCCATGTTTGTTGTCATCTGTGAGTGCGGCGGATGCGGGTTACAGAGAGAGGTGAAGTTACGGATGTCATAGTTTCAGAAAAGCACAAAAGCAGCATTCTGAAATTTCTTTACTCTGGGACCCAGTTTCCAAAATGATCGTTTATGGTCTCCCAAAATGCTGCATCCGTGTGGACAACCAGCCTAAACGGCAAAATATCTATATGGATACACCTAATCCCGTTTACCGTGTGGATGGTGTCTCACTGTAATCACTATATTTTTTGTTGATTTTTATATTTCTCTGTTTTACAGTAGAACACATGGTTTAGTCTTAATTTAAAAAAAAACAAACAATATGGTTTTGAACTAAAGCGTGCTATTTTTTTTTTTTAAACAATACAAGGGTAAAAAACCTTTGATTTATTTACAAATTAAAGCCTTTTACCTGCTGTTTGTTGATTTTGTTTACTTTTAAAAACTTACCTTGTGTGGAAAAGTCTGTTGCAACATGAGCATCGCTCAGGATATAAAAGTAAAACCACAGACCTAATGCAGGGCATACCCAGTTAAAGGTACTGCTCACTTGGAGCAACAGCTTGAAGCTTTAAGCAACAAACGTGGGGTGGAGATAACGTGGGAGACTGATCAGACCATAAGATCTGCTGCAGCATTTCAACACACATAATGTAGGCTCTGATGTGTGTCTCTTCCTCAGAAGTAACACGTGTAATAACGCAGCAGTTACTTTAAAGCCCTTCAATGTAACAAATGGTTAAAGTCAGGTGGCAATTGGTTGATAAACTACTGAAGCACGCCACACCAGAAGGAACTGAAATTACTTATCTCTATGAAAGCGTCATTTTTTAAAATCAGTAAATCAAACCAGAAATTGCAAAACCCATTACAATTGCATGATAATGCGCTAGATTAATGAAGTCTCGAGCTTTAATAGTGACTTGCATCATCGCTGCAGATGTTTCCAACAAGGTTTTACAAGAACAGAAACCCCTTCAAGAGGAAAGATGTGAAACGCTTCATCTGTCTGAAACCAACGGCGTTCAGTCATTTACACATCAGCCACTTTGGCGCAGGCGTTCCTCACACTTCAGACAAGGCAGTAAAAGTGACAGCAATTACAGGGCATCTCTGAAGTCCTCAACAGAGCCACGGGTTTCTCACAACATTGTGTCATTTCGCAGCTAGACGTATCAAAGCAGATCGAGCAGGTAAGAAGTTCAGACCTGATGAACGGTCAGTTTCTACCTCCCTGGGGTTTAATTGAACCACAGCAGCAGGTACAAGAAGGAAAATCTGAAGAAGTATCTCCTTTTCAAACAACATTAAAATAAATCTGCACACTAACAATTTTCCGGTAAATTCTTCTCGTAAAAACATTTCTCAGTCTAACAGACACTTTGTATTCAGTTAGGCTGGATAGGAACAGGAAGATCAGAAGCCTCGCTGTCTCCTCCTAATTATATGAATCAGACGTTACAAGCTGGCTAGCGGTTAACGATAACCATTTCAGAAACAAACAATGAAAAAAAATGGTAGAATGGAGGAAGGCCAATCTATCAGATGACAAATAAGCTAGGCCAATATTATTGACTTATTAAACACATCGACTTCGCCAGAGTATCAGCAGATGATAACAAGGCGCGTCTGTGCCCAGTTCAGACAATGAAGGCGTATACCATGTGACAGCCTCACCTCAACAAAACAACCACATGCAGAGCAGCCAGTGTCTGCGTGCTGCAGGATTATTCGTGTGTAATCAATTAACCAGGTGTAGTTTAGTGAGCAACGAATTACTTGGCAGCAGCTCTCAGAGCAGATAGCTCTGATAATGTGGAAACATCTCCAGCTTCACATCTACAGAGTCACAGAAGGAAAAGCAAGCTGCTACACGGGTGCTTTTTGACCCAAAAAAGGGTAGAAAAGGTTAAATGAACATAGTCCAAAGTCAAGTAATCCACAAGGAATATCATGTATTGATTGCCCTGATTTGGAAATAGTTTTATTTTCACAAGCAATAGGAAAAAACAAAACATTTTGATCAACCGTTCCCAATAAGAGCCACGATGTTTAATGGCCACAAAACTAACTCGCTGCTTGGGCTGCCTGGTTATGGAAAAACTTTGTTTAGTTAACATGCAGTCATTTTATGCATTAGTTACCTAAGTTTAAATTTTATGTGGTTGGACAAATTTGTTGTGTTGCACACCAGCAAGCAGAAATGAAACGCTGCTGTCACTGCAGAAGCTATGGTTAGTCACGATCTGAATGCTATTAGTTAAAAGTAATTGGAGTTAAACAAGCAGCTTGATCATTAGCTAACATGAATATGTTGGCTAGTGCTAGCATTTTAGCTAATAGAGTATAAACTGCCGTTAACACAATAGAAAGATGTGCTAGCCATTATGCTAGTAGCAGCAACCATGCTAACGATAATGAAATAGCAAATGTTAACATGGTAGAGAGACTTGATGTTATCTAGCTTGCTGTAAGCTGGTCTGCTGCTTTGTCAGCAGTAAAAGGACCTAATGGATCACGTTCACAGCAAAAAGGGAACTAAAAGTAAGTAAAATTTTCTTGAAATCAGTGTATTTTTCCTTCAATAAGATTTTTGCACTTAAAATAGGAACAATTAATCTCCATCTTATTTCAAGCGCAGGATATCGAACTATTTTCTTTTAGCGGTAAAAATACTCATTCCATTGGCAAATAGTCTTATTTAGCTCCTCAAATCAAGGAAAAATTTCAAGAAATCTTTACTTAATTTTAGTTCCCTTTTTGCAGTGTTCAGGTGGTCTGAGTATTTACTTGTAACCTGACTCTAGCCAGCTGCATGTCGCTCCGCCTAGCTCCACTCACATACATCTGGGACATCTCCATAGGAATTGCCTTTATTGAAGGCTGGGCCTTATCAAAAATCCTTGCATATGATTGGATAAGCCACTTGTCTGTCATCTTTATCGACGTGCTATTTCAACCACTCACACCGAAGCTAACCCGTGACGCTGATGAGAGCGACGCAGGAAAAAAAATACTTTTTTTTTTTTTTTTAAATGTGTTTGCGGCTCTAGTGGCACGCCTTTTATTGACCGTGAGCTGACAGGAAGAGGGAGGAAGACAGGCGGCAAAGCGCCGCGGGTCGGAGTCGATCCCGGGCCGACCGCGTCGAGGACTAAAGGCCTCCTAATATGGTTCGCACTAACCGCTCCGCCATGGACGCGCCCCGTAAAACGAAACTTGCCAAATCCGGTCGGGAGAAGGGCGAAAACACGGTTTCCACCAACAAAAGCCTTCAGAGCCGTTCTCTGATGTTCTTTTAATGAAACAATATTAGGTAGATTGGACAACATGGAAGAAATAGCAGCATCAATGTTAACGCTTGCTTCCTCGACGAGCCGCCATTGCTATCAAAACAGTCTCACGGTCGCTTCTCCACTACGTCACATCTATGAAACTCCAGCCCTGCGTCCTGATTGGCTGGACAATAAAATTGGTTGGAGAAATCACTCTCTATGGGAGATGTCCCAGATGGATGTGAGAGAAGCTAGGCGGAGCGAAATCAATCTGGCTAGGGTCAGGTTAATGTACTTGAGCTTTTTTTCCTCATTCAGTTCCAGCTTCTGCTATTCAATGGGCTCGTACTTTATTTATTCTCAACAGGTTTTTGTACTTTGCATTTAGCTTCTGCTACCAAAATAAGAAAAATATATAAGATAAAAAGAGGGGGACTTGACAAATATGTTGCCTCTGACCTTTGACAATGAATCTAAATGATTACATGGTGCTAAGCAATACCGTTTGTGACCTTTAAAGGAAACAATTGTAGGCTGAAATGATTTCCAGGTATGATTCTATGATTTTTCTTTGTTTTGGTTTGGTAGCTGGCCCGGACCTATATTCTCAGACACAGGAAAGGTTTGTTTGTTCATTATAGAACAGAACCAGACAGTGATTCAGACAAACAGGAAAATGTCATCAGATCAATGCACACCAGTTTTTTGAGAAGTGACGCAACCTCAAATAACATTTTATTTCCCCCTTCTGATCAACAAACCAACTGTTGTGATTACGCTCTGTTGGTTAAAATTGAAACTGAATTTGTGAAAACTGAGGACCGCCTCCCTTAGTTTAAATTTTTAACTGCGGTATGAAGTAAAATTTTAATGAAAAAAAAGAAAATCCTCTTCCTCCCACACCTTCTCCTGTACTCACCACAGCGGCAGCATCAGCCACTCCGAAGGCGGCCTTCTGTCTCCGTCCTGTGATATAGCTGCTGTTCTCCTGTATCTTATCCAACAGCTGCCGCATTGGCTTGGAGTAATTGGCCACTTTGCATTCCTTCAGGAAAGCTTTCAGCTGCAGGGACATGGACAAGAAGCATGAGAGAAAGGATGGATCCAACAGAAGAGATGATCCTGTCTACTGATGAGCCACATTCAGGCAGAGTTTGCGGTTGTTTCCCCCTGAGGGAAGCAGATTTAGCCTTCCTCAATCTGTTCTGCATCACTGCTTCTACTAAACTGAACCGGTTTAATTGTTACTCTGTGGATCAGTGAGGTATAATTGTGCAGATAAATATTGGTAAATACATCTCAGATCTTGATTACCTGAATAACGGTGGGCAAGGCGAGTTCAGGGAAGCCAATAGAGAAGGCCTGAGTGTGAAAGTATTCAAGCATCAAGTCATACAGCTGGTCAATCAACCCATCCTGAAATGAGAGGGAAAAAATATATTTGTATGTAAAATTTGTGTCATTCACCTGAAGAAGGGCTTTGCACATGTTTCTGACCATTTACCTAGCTAGTTCACAAAGCCTATGTTATTTTTTATGTAATATGGTTTTCTTAGTTGGCATATTGGTGAGTGTATGCCAACATTAGCATTAACTCAGATATTATCGTATTTTTTGGACTATAAATCGCTCCGGAATATAACTCGCATCAGTCAAAAAAATGCGTCATAAAGAGGGAAAAAAATATATATATAAGTCGCACCGGACTATACACATCAGCGAAGTTGTCACCCGCCCAGACAACAGAGCTGTAAGCTAGCGCTAGCTGTTAGCTTCACAGACAGCCCAGTAACAGGGTTCTGTGGCGGTCTGGGTCCTTTGAGCTGCACCACGTAACGTCCCGCTGCGTGAATGTATGAAACAGCAAAACAACATACAAACATGTTGTCAGTCTTTGTTGTCTATAGGTTATTGTTTCAATTCATTTTTAAGTTAAGGTGACCAGGTTTCTCTAATGAAAACCGGGGATATCTCAGATTTTGTTGAGAAGCTCTGTCTGGGGGTTAGTTTGTTTTGCTTGATTGCAACGCGTGTTCAACTCAGCTCTTCTACAACGTCAGGACAGCAGCAGGACTGGGTAAATACCTCTCGTTGCGCTAAGCTTTTTCCTCCATCACGATACATTGAATATACACACTATAGACAGTAATGTTTACTTCTTGATTCATGCTGGTCGAGATGAATTACCATTTAAACTTGACACATAAGACGCACCTGAATATACGTTGCAGGATCAGCCAAACTATGAAAAAACTACTGCAACTAATAGTCCGAAAAATACGGCAGTATTTTAGTCAATGATGGTTAGCTGCTTGTGTAAATAATTAATGGTAATGTCAATGTTAGCATGTTAGCCAGTGTTAGCATTTTGGCTAATGAAATTAGCAAACTTTAGTATAGCAGATAATGTTTGTTATTGATATTTCTACTGCTTTTCACTTTTAAACAAATCCTTCTTCCTCAGTTGAGCTCCTTCAGCACATGCTCTTGCAGTATTTACAGAATAACAGCAAATGTTCTAGTTATTATTATGACCTCTTTGTGGTGTCAAACTGGAATCTAAAGACTGGAGTGTTATGAAGATCAGCTAGTAATAATAACTAAGGTTTCCAACCATGCTACATGTATTGTGACTTCTGTCCGCACTTTTCATTTGTTTGAAACCACTTAATTTAAGCATTGCAGTAACAAATTCATTGATTGGTAGTGAGAGCAAAGTGCTAACAAATAAACAAAATCCTACACCTAAAGACAAATCAATTTTCTTTAAATGGATTTTCATCATGCATGAAAAGAGGAATGTAATCTCAGTGTTTACTTCTGTTTTTGTCTTTAAAAAGGTAAGCCACATTTTTTTTTATCAGTGCTTTTGTATGTTATCTCTATTGTAACAACTGCATGCAATGCGTAATACAAATCAATCTGACAATTATCAGCCTATTTTAGGAAATCCGAGTGCACAATAAATCAGCTTTCTAGCCTGCATGCTCTAATGCGTTCTAAAGTTTTAGGAAGATCCTTTCTGTTTGTTGCGAGTTTATGTGGCGGCAGCTAAGGTGACAGCAGTACAAACAGTCCTTGCGAGCGGAGAGCGCGGGGGATAATCCCAGAGAGTCGTGCTGCAATCCTCTTTGCTGCGGCACTCAGCTTGGCAACCCAGGGACAGTTTTAGAGCCCTGACGAGGGGCTGTCAGCGCTGCCCTCAATCCCCTTCTGAACACACCCAGGGCTGTGTGAACTACTCATTTCATCAGCTGTTTCTTCTCAGAAGCTACCAGAAATAAGCATCGGTGAGGGCCATGCTTACCTTATAGGCTTTCTCCATTAGGTTTACTTTGTTCAGCTTCAGGATCACTGCAAAGTTGATCGGTCTCTTGCTCATTCGACCCGGCTTCTTGTTGAAATCAACTTGCTGGAAGATCTAATAAAGAAAAGCATGAAAACAAAATAAATTTGCAGAGGGAAGAATTATTTGTGCTGCAAGCACCAAAAGCATATACCAGTTATTTTTTAAATTGTGGTTTCAGACTTTATGTGAATTTGCAGCCTAAATAGACAACACAATAATGCAGCAATTACAATCCACCTGTTATCTACATTATCAGAACTCAAGAGGAACTTAATTCAAATGTCATCAGGCAGTCTAAAAATATCTAAATCGGTCAGTGAGCGACACATTACACAGAAACGTTATTTTAATATGACCTGATGTAGGGACAAAACGATAAGAGCTTTTAATCACTGAATCCCTCCATGACTAACAGTAATACCTGTTGGACAGTTTGATCGACTTTATTATAAAACCTAATTCAGTTACCGAGCATGCTTTAAAAAACGTCCAGGTTTTACTGAACGATCATGTGACAGTAAAGCAGAGATATTTCCCCTATTATGCAGCAACAACACTTAAAGTCTAAATGTCTTTAGACTAGCAGCTAATGTTGAGTTACATCCCATCTGGATGAATGAAGTTCGCAGAACAGTCTAGTTTTTCTGACTTCAACTACTAGCTGATGGTCTGCTTATACTCAACAGTCAGCGCTGTTAAAATCGTCGACACAGCAGAAGAACAAAGATAATTCGCTTCAGGCCACATAATAACTTACAGTATGCACAGTGGTCATACAACTGCAAGGGGCTGTTGTATGAACATTGCGTGTTCCGGTTGCAGCCCATAGTTTTTTTTCCCCAATCGCATTGTTCAATAAAGTGTAGTTTTTAAATTTGCCAACTTTGTTAAATCGCTGCTTGTTAAAACACTAGAAAACTAAGGATGCGCAGACATGAAAATTTGGGCCACAGAATTTTTTAATATGGGTTATAGTCTAGATTTACACACTGCTTTTTTTTTTTATCTCTGCTTCATTACAAAAAAACTGAATCTGGCTGCGATGCATCACTGTCACATGACCAAACATAAACTGCATGACCGACCCCCTTCCCCTCTGGAGACACGGGCACAAAGGACAGTTAGATGGAAATAAACATTGGTTGTTAATATTGGCCCAGATTTACTTATCAGACTGACACCAATATGTCAAAAAAACACAAGCATTGGTCGATACCAATGTTAATGCAGATATATCGTGCGTCCCTACTAGAAAAAAAATCGTATTGTCTAGTGCAATTATGACTGACGCGCTGCAGCCTGAAGTCAGCCAGCACACACATGCTCAGGTAATATATAACAGTTCTTACACAGCGTGTTGATTTCACTGGAATTATTAAGTCTCAAAACAATTATATGCTTCTATGCAAACACATGTTTCAATAGTTTTTATTTTATTTCAAGTCATTTTATTTTGGAAAATGAGGGTTAAATCATATTTTAATTCATTACAACTATTTTCAGCAATACTATTGCAACTAAATATTTTCCTGAAGCAGCACAGTCCTATTATGGACCTACGCCTTGATATATAAATGGGAATAATGTCGTAACTCTTTCACTTTTGGTTGGATCGACGTTGGTCAAAAGAAGAACCTGTAGCACAATTTTCTTCTTTATGTGTTCCAGGTGGTCAAAATTCTTATTTGCAGGTCAGACTTCAAAGAAAAGCCTGAGTGGTGGCTATCTAATATTGCTCTACTTGTCCAGACTGAAAAGAAAGTGTGATCTATACCCTTTTTGAGTCCATACAAGTGTAGTTAAGACAAACGCATTTTCTTAACTTTATATGGACCATATTAACAATACCCAAGAAACACGGCTTACTTAAAAGCTCCAGCGTTGCAGAGACGAGACATTTTTCTCAGTTTGTGAAAGTACATTGAAGCTGATGTGTGGGATATGCGTCTCCGAGCTTTAAGCTTCAACATCTGCCCACAGTGTGCTAGTGAAATTCAGTTTTTGAGAATCAAGCTATTTCTGACTCCCCGTGTGTGTGTGGTCATTAATGCTCTCTGCGTGCACAGCAGTGCAACGCTCCTGGCCGGTGCAGTCTGTACAAACATAGGATGTGGTGGCGGTCTGCGGGGGAGCCAGGGGGAAGTGGGAAAGCATGGGCCAACCCTGGTGCGATAGTACACACACACACACACACACACACACACACACACACACACACACACACACACACACACACACACACACACACACACACACACACACACACACACACACACACACACACACACACACACACACACAGCTACAGAAGCAGGAAGCTCCAAATCATACACCCCCCTCGGAGATACGAGAACACACACAGGCACAGGCGCACGGGAGGAAAGGGGGGTGCTTCTGCTGCTCTAATTAAAACTGCAGCAGTACACCTCAGCCTGCCTTTAACAAGAAGGGAACAGTGAGGGAGAAAAAAGAAAGAAGAAGAAAAAAAAAAACACAGGAAGTGTTGTGCGTCACAAATAAACACAGCTTGCTGCTGGGGGTTTGGGGGAGGGGGCTTTGAGACAGTGTTGACTGGGGAATTGGGCCATAGGCAAAGAGGATGTGGTCTGCACAGCGCGTTAAGACCAGAGTGTAAACCACAACCGTGCCTCTGTCGCTTCGGTCAAACTGCTGGATGCACACAAACACGAACGCGTAGAGCCAGCAGTGACCACTCCCTGGTGGGCCGAGCCCGTTGCTGTCGCCAGCGTGCTGCTCCCATCCAGAGAAACCACAACAAAGACCCGCTGCGTGTGCAAACACTTTGCATACTTTCAGACGCAAGATACACGAGCGCATGATTAACACCTGACCCGGAGAAAAAGCTGTTGGTTGGTGACCCCCGATTGGTCTGATAACAAAAAGGTGCCTCGGGCACAGCTCTGCTCCTCGACAGGTTTCCTCCTGAGCTCCTTCGGTTGTAGCCGTTGAGACCAAGATGCACTTCACATGTCACTGATGTTTTTCCACAGCAAACCACCGACGGAACATTTCATCACAGCTACCTTTTCACTGTTTCCATCTGAGACAAAGACAACCAACGCACCGTTGTGTGTTTAAGATCATTTACGCGGTGTGAGGTGTTCACACGGCGTTCTGACGGTGAACTCACGCTGCTTGGAAACATACTTTCACTGAACCTCTGAGGTCAGGATGGTAATTCCTGGGAGGGGAGCTTACCTCGCCGATGAAAGGCAGAACAGGCACAAAAGTGTTGGTGCTGCTAGAAAGCAAGGTGAGGGCTCTGCAGCAGTGCATCCTCAGAGGGTAATATCTGGATGTCGGCACAAGCCTGAAAGCAGAAACAACGGTCAGTGTCGCCACCTGCTGTTGGGAAAATGTGCAGCAACACAATTGGTTTCTCTGACATAATAATATACTTGAAAAATTAATAACCAACATAGACTTGTGGGTAATAATCCTTACTGCTGTTAGAGAGGGGAAACACGAAAGTGTTTAGTTGATTTACTGCCAGTGTTTAGTAAATCAACTAAACACTGGCAGCTTGTCTAGTTGATTTACTTAAATGTTTATAGCCCAACCAGACTGTGTAAAAGATGTTTTTTTAAATAAAGTTTGTATCCAGCATTGTATGCAATCAGGGGAAATATGGGTTTTATTGAATAACTTTAACCCCTTTGATTTCTGCTCATCTATGCATTTATGTTGGGTGGTGTGTGCTGTCACATAAGGTAATGATGCTGCAACATTTATGCTGTTTTTAAACTTGAAAAGGTGTAAAAGCAGGAAAAAAAACATTAACAGAAGTTGAACACACATTCAGTATTTGTTGCTAAAAAGGGTCAAAAAACTGCAGCAAGTTGCAACGTGTTTTCAGCTGCAGGCTGAACAAACTAAATTGGAAGGTTAGTTTTGCCATTTCAGACATTCATCTTTTTAAAATCTTTTTTAATCATGGTGCATTTTTGCAGCATCAAGATTTAGGATGTAATAAAGTGTACCCAAACATCTGAGTTGTATGAAGTCACAAATAAAATGACGCATAAATCACAGACCATCATCTGTAATCCAAGAGTGTATTTTTGCTGCCTTTTTCTAGGACCCCCAAAGAAAGTGTGCAGATGAAGATCCCATCTAAAGCTGTCCACATCACAGCAAAACAATAATGGCTTGTAATAATGACAAACAGGACGAACTTGCCTCCCCACCCATCAGTAGTGTGAAAATGTTTTGGGTTCCTCACAATCCTATAGTAATAAGTGGAAATACGGAAAGTCAAAACTTTTGGCCATTGTCAATGGTGTCTAATAAATTATGTGAAATATGGCACCACCTGCTGTTGAAGAGTGAAACTCCATGTGAGCAATGTTTTAAAATTGTGTTTTAGCATTTTTATATAGGAAAGGCAATTTATGTATTACATTTTATTTTACATAAAACAGCTTTAAACATGCTTGTTGTTTTTAGAAGGTATAATTTCTATAACAGGATTAAAATTATTCCTGAAGAATACATTTTTTTTGGGATTATGTAACATTTATTCAAAGTGGACTAATAATGAAGCTGAATACTCACTTGATGGTGCCGATTATGACTTGGCAGAGAGGATAGATCAGTGGCTGGAGAACATCGCTGGGATACAAGGTGCTGAGGACCCGACACCACAGATACAGGCAGTGGATAAACTGCCAGTTATACACCGACTGATATGTTTCCTGAGAATATTTAAAACATAAATAAAATTAATGTCACAGAAAACATGATATAGCAGATTTTTGCTTTCTTTTTGTAACTGTATTTATTATTAGATAGATCAATTCTTAGAGGCGCCCTGAGAAATGGGCTGGTGACGGTGATCGCCTGGTATTTAAACTTTATGCGCCCCCAGGGAGGACATCGGCCTGTCGGAAATGAAAAATCGGATCTTTTCCCAATCAGTGAAAGCACCACACATAAATGTTTATAGCATTGGAGTCAAACTGAAATCCTCAGGGGTCGGGGGCACGCAACTTTTAGATGAGTCCCTTGAATCAGGTGGCTGAACCCAGGCCTCACTAGCAGGCAGTCCAGCTCTGCAGAGCTAACAGAGTCAGTTGTGTTGCAGCAGAGACGCATCTGAAAATTGCAGGAGTTTGAGACCACTGGTGTAAAGACTACACTGACCTTCTTTGGTGTGGAATTTATTGCTGAGTCTAGAAGACCTAAAATTAGAGGAAGATGAAAAGGTGCACTAAGCTATTTTAAAGAAAACATGTTTGCAGGCATGTAGGCTGTTCAGTCAACGTCCTACTTTCAACAAAACAACAGAACTTAGCTCAGGTTATAAAGGTGAACACGTCACAACTAGGGCTGCACAATTAATCGCATTTGCAATATAATCACAATTTAAAAAAACGCAATTTCCAAATCCCGGAGGTCTGCAATTTTTGGCTGACAGTTAGTGAATCAGATGTCCTTTTGGTGTCGGTAACATGTTTAAAGTGGGTTTGCCTCCAGAATAGTTTCAGTAGGGAGATAATTTAATTCTATTACTTGTTTTAGAGTTTATATAACCATACTGTTTTACCAGAAACTTTCAGGAATCTCACCATAGAATTAAGTTCTGGTCAATCAGTTTAATACATAGACTTGCTTGTTGGTTGCACTTTATGTTCAACAAGGATTGATGTCCACATCAATTAAAAGCTGTTCTCCTGAATAATATTCTGATTGATAAAAACATTAAAAGTTCTTGTTTTAAATAGTCCTTGTTTACAAACATCTTTATCTAGAGGCCATTTTTGTTGCTTGTGGTTAATGCAGAGAAAAGTCAAAATTAAATCGCAATTTTGGTTGAAATATATCGTAGTCAGAACGCAATAATTTCTGCTCCAGGTTGAGACGCAGTGGCTCTTTTAGCACCTAATCTGCACAGCAATGACACAAGATTGATTTGTTGTTTGTATATGTTGTTTGTATATATTTAAAAAGACATGATAAATTAAACTGAAAAAAAAATAATCGCATTAAATCGCAATATTAAGATAAAAAAAATCGCAATGGGGTACCGCGCACGTGACGTCACCGCCTCAACAGCAACGCCCCTTTTGCCGCTTAGGTAGGACAAATCGATAGAACCAGCAACAGAACCAGCGATATGACCGACTTTGCAGCCATTAAACTTTCCCAAAACGATGTCCCAGGCGCACGGATTACTGGTCGCACTGTCGAAGAACACACCAACCTTCAGCTCAAACGATGGCTTGAGTGTCGAGGGCTTAAAAAGACCGGAAAACGGGCCGAGTTGATCGAACGGTAAGCTTTGTTTTGTTTTTTCCTGCGCGGTGGTCATGGCGTCATCGGCCGTTTTTTTGTTTGTTATCACCGTCCAGGGATCGGTATATGTTTAATGTTTGTCTCATTTGAAATGTTTTTGAGTAGGCTATCCTGGTAGCAGGGTATCATCATGTTAGCGCCTGCTACCATGATAGCCTATATGCTATCATGGTAGCAGGCGTTTCATTATTAACATCTCGGCCACCAAAATACTCTTACCTGTTCATTACTTGATGTCGCTGGAATTGGGTCAGGATGTTCTTCGGTTGTGCCCTTTCCTCCGACAAAATGCTTGCTACATATGTAGGCCGACCGCACCGATGTACCAAGCGCACACATTTCTCCTTGGCACTCTTGAATTTCGGGAAAGTAATGAAGAAAACATCCTTCATATGCGGCCGATCAGCGTACCTCGAGTCGCTGTTGCACGTTCCATAGCAACAATGTTTATAAACCATGGTCTTAGATTTTGGAAAAAGCAGTCTTTTAAACAGTACAACCTAGGCTAACGCACGTCTCTTCTACAGCAAAACAGCGGCGGATTTGGGAGTTTGTCCTACTGCGTACCACGTGATGTGACGTCATCGTGACGTTACGTTTCTAAAAATAGCTCGCTCGCGGTACCCCATTAGATTATTTTCCAAAATCGTTCAGCCCTAGTCACAACAAGCTCACTCCGTTTTATTCTCTTAAAGAATCTAACTTAGTCTCTCATGGGACTTGCTGGGTTAGGAAAAGCTGAACATCCTTTGGAAATCCAACAGTTTAGCAAAGAGTCGGAATATAGTTACTAATACTAATGTTGCTAATCCTTAATGAAAGCCGTAATCAATATGTTTTTGCTTTCTTGCCGCATTTAAATGTTTCAGAACAAACAATATTTCATGTCAGACAAAGAGAACCTGAGTTGTAGCAGTTTTAAAAGGATAATCTTATTTACTAAAGGAAAGTTATTAATACAAACCTGGTCCTGCGGGAAACTACAACTGCCTCCATTTACAATATACTTAGTAATTTACTCTTAAAAATGTACTGCAGGGTTTCCCCAGCGTATTATAAGCCTGTTGGCTAAGCGTTGTTTGTTTATTTGAACTTGAATTTTCTTAACCTTTATTTAACCAGCAAGTCCCATTGAGATTCAGAAACTCTTTTACAAGAGAGACCTAGCCAAGGAAGCAGCCAAATCAAAACAAATGCATACTTAAGAAACACCAAGATATATTTTCATGATAAAGGAAATATAAAATGTTAAAAACACAATGAGACTCTTTACAGTAGTTTTAAATTCATTAATGGACATGAGGGTTTCTAACTCTTTCTGAAGATTATTCCACCCCCACGATGCTGAATAAGAAAAGGCAGCTTTTCCCAATTCGGCTGCAACTTGTGGCACATTTAAAAGCAACCACTTTGAGGAGCATAGCTGATAGGAGTAAACAGAGAGGAAGTCACAGAGGTACAGTGGAAGTATAGCTTCATAGATATAAATATACCACTGCTGTTGTCGACGAATTTTAAGTGATGTCCAACCAACTGGATCATAAAGAATGCAGTGATGGGTGAAGGACTTTGTATTTGTTATGAGAGCGTCATTAAAGTTCCTGCATGGGAGAAAACCTCCCGGTGTGAATAAGCTAACGCGCTAGCTGTTATTAGCTCGACGCACACTACGTTCACGTTGTGCCCCTCCTTCGAGCTGCATGATCAACCCCCCCGGTTACACGTGCACCCCCCCGCAACCCACCATGACAACTACTGCCAGCATTACCCCATTTTCTGGGGGATACTAATTGTTTTATTTCTCAGACTCTAAGGTATTAATTTCTTGACGCAAGATTTTGCCATTAAAATAATCAGCCGCTTTTAAAAGAAATCGCCTTTCACAGATGTTCCAGACATGCTTTTTTTCTGTGAGAACGTGGGGCTTTGACCAACCAACCTTTTTCTTCATGGTCATGGCGTTTCTGAGGTGAATGGCCAGCTGTCGGATGTAGATGAAGGCCTGTTGATAGGTGGCCTGAGTGTCCAGGGCGTACATTTCTGTCAGCGTCCTCTGCATGAAGTTGATCATGGGGAGCATGTTGGGAGACGTGAACTTGCAGTTTTGCACATAGGAAATGTACATTTGCTGTGAAGAGGAAGGAAACCAACACAAGACAAGAATAAACTTCTGCAAAAACAAATAACCTAGAAGTCTTAATCCAGAGAAGATAAGAAATGTGGTCTCAGTGGTGCAGTTAATCACCTTTAGAATAAGACTGAGATACGCTTCCTGTTTGTGTCTGCAGATCTTGTTGAGGGCCAGAAAGGCAAGAACCCGACTCGTTTCCTCCCCCGTGCTCCACTGCTTCAGAAGTTGCTGTAGAGCAAAGTTAACGGGTCAGAAACTAGAGAGACTCTGACCATGGAGCTATGTTTACTGTAAGACTTTAAGCGGTTAAAGCCAAACCTTCAACAGATGCCGACACTGTTTGGGCAGACACAGGTAGTAGGGTATGAGCTGATTGACGTGCTTCA